>JAHDVE020010427.1:0-59329 GCA_022606495.2 Halesus radiatus
ATGTAATGTTAAGATTTTATTCTTAAAATACGCATTCTGATAAAAATCGTTTACTAAGAACCGATTATTTTTTCTTTAGATATTCCACACCGTAAACAATATCCCTATTTAGTATTTACGCTTCTACAACAAGTACACATACACCATATGGTTGTATTTCTAGTATCACGTACTTTTAGTCTCTCACTAACATATTCATGATGTACTTTTATTTATTCACTACTGTCGCTAGATGGCAGTGCTCCGCAACTCAAACACGAGAAATCTTTCTCTAATGAGTTGGGCATTTTTTGTAAAATAAATTTATACTTTTTTGTAATTAGCTATTATATCTGTACTATTAAATAATCTATATGTAAAAAAAAATAAATTATATGTATAATTTAGAACCTCTGGAAAGCGGGGTTCGAGGGATATATATATATGTATAATATATAACGGTATATAAATGATATTTAGAATTTAGTAGATGTCCTTGATTTTACGGGATTTTCTCGCCTTTTTCCATGTTTAACGTCACTGGAATTTTCCCGATACCGCCAAGTCGCATTGCTGTATGTTTGGAACTCTTTTTCAAAATACATTGCCTTTGGTATGGTGGAAATCTCTGATCATTTATGGTAACAACTGTTGGCTATCAGAAAAAAACAACCTCGTTTCACTTTGCGAGCAATTATTAACTCCTCATGCAGCAACAGCAACTCTAGAGAGATAATTTTTATATATTTTTTAAATTGTCTTTATAACGTATCCCTTTAGAAAATAAATACCGCTTTCTGATATATTTATTTTAAAATTATTATATATATTTTTTTTATTCATTATTTATTTGAAACACACATTAAAAAAAAACAATAATCTAAGAAAGCTTTGACTGCCCAACTGGGAACAAATCCTGTTTTAGGACAGTCAAATTGACAAATTTAGTTCATATTAAGTGCCATTATACAAAAATAGAATTGAAAGAAGCTAGTATTGAGATAGTATGGTAATATAATATATCTAGAAAAAAGGATAATATTTATGTATAAAGAGATTTTGTATATGTGTTTGATAGGGACTGGTTGGTGCTATGAGGAAAAAATGGGGTTAAAATTGAGTACTAAAAAAAATATAATATTATTGATTAATATTGATAAAATTGAGTTACGTATCACTCAGCTTTATGAGCCGACGACGAAACTCATGGATGCAGCCCGAAGGGGGTGCAGCAAATAGTATAATAGAACAATATATATCCGATATTTTGATATTTATATTATTATCAAGATTTTTTCAAACCCTGTCGGAAAATGTGGATTAATTTATATTTTATATTGTGCAATATATTGTAATCTTTATTGGTTAAATTTATAGACATCAAATTCAACAATTTCATTTTGAAATAGGTCACCCGACAATCAATATAAAAAACATTACCATTGGAAGAAAATATTATACAAGAAGTGCGGGAATATAACGGCATTGTTATTATTATGGGTAAATTGTGATAAGTAAAACATTATGTTAGACTTCAGCAAACAAGTCACACTCTTATCTTGCGATCTCTCGGTGGAATTCAATTCGAGTCCAATGATAGAGGTCGACACTCAACTATAATACGAAATTGTTTTTAAGGGATTTAGTTTTCACTTTGGATTTTAATCGATTAAATATATAAAATAATTATTCTCACATTCAGTGGTGTAACAAGGTGTCCTCAACAAAAAAATCCAATACAGGGACCTGTCTAATATAGTTGCAGTTTGTTTTTTCAACCTGCTATCAGTCTTATGTTTTACGTTGATCTAATTAATATTGAGCAATTAAGCTTATGTGATATTAAAGCACATTTTTGTAATATCTGTATTTATTATTATGAACAATAAGTGTACCAGAAGTAATGGCACACAGGCGAACTGTAGTGGGCAGCTGATCCCGATCTGCAAAGAGAGCTGGGAGGGGAGAAAGCACACCTGTTTCGATCTCCTGCAAAGGGGGAAAGACACTGACGACAAGACCTCATTATAATTTAATTCTGCACAAAACCCAATTTACTCAGATTTATGGGTAGAGCTTGGGGCCGTGTCAGTGTGACGATGCTTGGTCTGGGTCCAGTGAGAGGCAGTAGTCCGATGGGGGTCCAGGGTAAGCGGTGGTCAGAAAGAAAAAGGCGAGTAGAGCAGAAGTCGTAGTGGGCAGAGCAGTCGAGAGAGCAGAGCATCTTGTCAAGAGGGCGGATTCAGGCTAACTGACTAAATCTGGTTTCAGCAGGCTAATTAAGGTCGCCTACGAAACGCCGGAGGTTCGGGACTCGCAGAGCTACCGCGTGCTGTGCATGTCCGACGAACAAGCTATCTCCGCCCTCCCTCACACTGTCGTACAGCTCTAACGTTTTATTTCAGTTATTCACATTTTAAGCGGTCGGTTAGAACACGTTTCCCACAGACCGTGCAGCATAGATTCAACAGAGGAAGAGCGTCGGGATCATTTGAGGACATCGAAATAACATTTATTCTCCATACAACCCAACTCGTTACAAAATAGACATAACAAATATGTTTATCAAATGTCTGCGTCAAAAAATTGCGGGAGAGGCGAACACGAACCCTCAGACACAATAAGTTTTAAAAAATAACTCACAATATAAATTACACGTTAAAAAAATGATAAGACTTTTATTTAATTTGTGGTTACACTGTTTGATTATTTACGGAAAATTGATTATTTTCCGTAAATTTTAAAGTTATTTCGGGGGTAATGAATAAACGAGTGAAAATTCTCCATTGGAAGCTGAGGACACGCTACTATTGGCAAAAACTTGGTATCCTTTCTCAAAATCATCCCATTACGACATAGTACATACATTGCTAATCCGCTAACGTTTACTTATGAAGACTTTAACTTAGGAGATTTCCGGAAAATTTTAATTTGGAACCAATAGTTTCAGGAATCTATTGGAAACTTGCTAAATGATCTCGACCACGATCCCTATCATCCAATCGACCCAATCTCAATGACGCAATCGTCATAAAATGAAGGCAATTCGCCGTTAATAATACTTAAAATATGTGAAAATAAGAACGGTCTCAACTTTCGTAGAAAACAACACCACAAGGGCATTTTTAAATTAATTAAATTAAATACGATAGACCACGAGGTCCTGGGTTTGAGTCCCAGCTGCTACCGTAACCTTTTAATTTTCTGTGTCCTTTCGGTTTCATGATTCATTTTGAGAGTTGTTAATAATATTATCTTCAATGATAAAAAATATAATATTACAACGAGGTTTATAAGCTTCAATAAGTTATTCCAAAATTGAATATTAATCCTACACTTGTCATAAAGTCAAAAGATGTCCGATATAAATAAAAATCGGATAGGTACACCCGAGGCACCACCTAAAAAGAATACAAATAAAGTCGGGTTGAGTCTTGTAGTCATGATAAAAAGGTAGCAACCAAAAATATATGGGAATTAATTGAAGATGATATTGACAGTTCTTAGAAATCGAAGTACGATAACGATATCAATGACGGGACGGATTGGGGTAGATGTGGATTAGAGTGCAAGGTCCCGAATAGACCACGAGGTCCTGGGTTCGAGTTCCAGCTGGTACCGTTATCTTTTTATTTTCTGTGTTTTTACGGTTTCATGATTAATTTAGAGAGTTATTAATATTATCTTCAATGATTAAAAATATATTACAATTATATTTATAAGCTTCTTCCTATGCCTTACACAGGGAGATCTGAAATAGAAAATACATTAACACCAAATACAGACTAACACCGAAACCACTCAACCGCACTTAAAACACCTTAGATTTTTTTTTTCATCAATTTAATATAATATAATGTAATATTTTGTAAATGAAATCCTCAGCACGGGAAATCCCAGTGCGGATATCATTATTTGTTATTTTGGTATAATAAAATAAGATTATAAAAACATAAAAATAAAAAATAAAACTTTTTATAAAATTGAATTAAAATAGAACGGAGACCTAAAGAAACTATATTTACATAAATCTAACACTAAAATATTATGCATTTTAAGAAAAATCTTCGAATAACTGATGTGACATCTGTACGTAACCTACATACGGATGTAACAGGCCGTATCCGATAAACTTTAACCAGTGGTTCCTGAGCTATGAAATAAATAATATGGAGTATGAAATGTAGATGGAATTTTTGTCTCTCATTATTGGACTGTAATGGGTATGGTTATTTTTGTTTATTTTTTATTTTTAATTTTACTATATAAATCTTTTTTTTTCAGTTATTGTATCTTTTTTTTTTAAAGTGTTGACAAAATAGATTATTTACGAAACGAAATGGACTACTTGTTATATACAGTCCGAGCTAGGAACAACTTTATCGATTGAAATAATGGGAAGTAATGCAAAATCGTGTGTTTTCGGTTTGACAATTTGATGCCTTAGCGTTTCGTTTAACAGTCCATTTTTTGGTGTCTTTTTATAAGCCTAGAAAAAAATAAAGTATCCCATCTAAAAAAATGTCTTTTTCGATATTGTCGTATTTGACCCTAAAACGTTTTAATATTTGTGTCTGAGCTTTACTAAATAAAATATAACGCAATTTGCTGATGTTTTTTGCGTAAATCGAAACATGCTGCTGATGTTAAGCGGGAATATCAACCTTGTCGCCACCTGCAGAAGGAACGCATGGTTTCGTTCGAATTTTAGGAAGAAGATCGCATTAAATTTAAGAAAATTATCAAAAAATCACATTTCGTCATTGGTCACTGGTATTTATATTTTTAGGTGAAAAAATAAGGTTTTCGGAGATCAAATCTACGTCACATCTACATTATTTTAACTCTAAATAAACTCAGGAATCACTGGTTACAGTTTGTCGCATACGCCCCGGTACACCCAATATATTAATATACAGGGTGTACCCGTCATAACTTAATAGTTTAATGCGAAATCCATAATATTTCAGAAATGGGGGCAGAGATCATGTATCTGTTATCTGTGCTATTCTGTAAATACGGAACATAATAAATATGACTGGTTTTCTTGGTACATTCGTTATTCGATGACCTGGCTATATTATTAACTATAAACCAGTAATCCATTACCCATTTATCTGATGTAGAAAAGCTCTCTGGCATCATGAAAATTAAACCTACAGATGTTCTGCCTGTAATGCCTGGGTCAACCACTGACGTCAGAATTGATATAATGCCCTGATTGCGATTTCGACGGGCAAAGGTCACGTGACACCCATTTTGGCACCAGCTTAGTTCTCTGCCATTCACGTTTGTATCGCGTGATTTTGACTGCTGTAAACAAATTACAAAACATTTATAAAAAGGGTCAAACTAAATACTCTTACAAAATATTCGGGTTTTTTAAACAAGCCGAGCCTTTTTAGTTCGTTGCTATTTTACTTAAATTGGCACGTAAACCTAGCTCCCCCCTATTATATTGGTTTCTTCCCCTTTGCTTGTTAGAGCATCTCTATGTATTATTTCCTCTGTGGGGTCAACGCAATTTATATTCGGCTCTCAAGGAAATTAACACCATGAGTTTAGTGTTTTTAAATAAATAAAACAAATATCGTTTGTTTCATGTTTTTCAATAGTTCAAAAAGATTTCGGGGGCATTGCAGATAATCGATGACGGTGTGTCCCATTTATAAATCTTATCAACGGTAAACCCTTGAAATTCATACAGATCAATAAATACGGCAAGACCACATCTACTCTAAATAGGTAAGAGGGAGGAAACACAATAGGCTGTAAGTCGTTCTACTGCCGAGCTATTTACCATATGAACGAGTCGTTAAAAAGAACGGCTGCGAGGCCTGTTTCATACAAAACTTAATTATGGATATGAGGCCAAAATACCCACCCAAACTGAATGATCTTTTTTAAATTAGAGGTATAGTAAATATCTAGTACGGGTTAGAAGTTTTTTTTTTTATTTCATTTATTTTTGTTTTAAATTGTTAAATAAAGGCATTAAAGAAATCAATTTTCCATAAAATTATTTGCGGGTTTATGGTAGGGACAACATATTTTCATATTTACTATGCAAATACTATAAAAAATAATACATTGTCAATAAAAACGTTTTTTGGATCGATATTTTAAATTATGTGCGGAAAATTTGTGTACCGGCGTAAATTGATCGTTTTAAAATTAAATATAAGTCCATCATTAATGCTTATTTAAAAAAAAATTAAATTAAAATGTTATATTTTAATAGTAGACCTCGTAAAACTTTTTTTTTAATCACCATTAGCACCCCCATATAATTGTTAAAGTTGCCTGTAAAATCAAGAAAATTCAACTTCTTTAATGGGCTTTATTTAGTTAGATCAATTATTATTTTTTTTAAAACACTTCTAATCCGTAAGAGATATCTGCTATAATACCTTTTGATGAAAAAAATATCACTCGGTTCAGGTGAGAATTTTGGCCACAAATCCAAAATGAAGTTTTGCATGAAAACAGGATGGGCAGCCGTTCCTCTTGAGCCCCAAAATGAATACTTTACATGTAACAACGATAAAGACAAATATTTTACTATTGGTCTTGATTTGTGTATGAGAGTGATGTAAAATATTGCATTTCTATTTATGCTATTATGACATATTTATTATTGACTCATTTAACCGATAGTAAAAAAAAACAACAACAAAAAAATGGTTTACTATGATATAGTTTTTAGAATGAAAAATACCTCTTTTCAACTAAAATGCTTTTAGGATATTTTCAATTTAAAACTGTTCCTAAAAATTGTAGCTTGGAGGGTTTTGCCTATTTACAGTCGACATATTACCTATAGTTTGTTCTGTATATTTTTAAATTGTTGATAAGTTCTATAATGAAAAAAAGATTTATGTAAATAAGTGTTCAAACTAGGACAAAGCTGGGTACTACCTTAAGTTAATAATCTACATACAATTTCCTGTCAGTTGATTGGATAACAGGATTCAAGTGAAGTTATTTTGAGAAAGATATGAATGCGCTTAAAAAATGCGGCTTGCGGTGGGTGTTATTTGTTCGAAAGGGCGGATGGTGGACTGGTGGAGGGCGGACTAGGTAGGTGCTGGGGGTGGGTGGTGGCTGTTCCAGGCACGGCGCATGCTCCACGGAGGCTGTGCGGAGATCTGATTCGCTAGATGATTTTACCAATGACGGCCTCGGGTCCAGAGGGGAGGAAATGGCAAACAATATGTAAAGGGGTGTGCCAATGCAAAATAAACCACCCCTTGTTTCAAAAGCTTAATTCATACTGACGGCCCTCACTGTATATTGTATATTTCTATCTAATGCCTAAGTTACACGTGGTCAGTAGCAAGGACAGTGATAAATGTCCTGAGAAAAGTGGAAAGTGCCGTCCACACGTGCAATTAAGTAAGTAAACTTTTGTATTTGTAGCAAAACTTCATTGTTTGCGTGTCCAAAAAGTGTGACAATAGCCCCTACCTAACTACAAGGATACGCTACAACGCCGATCTAGCTACTTAACCGCTAAAATAGAAAAGATTCTAATCAAGTCAACTACATTGCTACTTAAAGGTAACTTACTACTTACCACAACGCATTTGTTCACACGCGGACAGTGAAACTTAAAAATATCGAAACGATTTAGTTTCCACTTATCACTATCCTCGAAACCGGCTAATGACAACGTGTAACCTACACATTTTAGGGTGCAATAAATAACTTCAGTGAAAAATATTATGACTTTAGAAATATATATTCATGTAGATCAGCTAACGCCGATTCTGAATATATAACTTTCATTATACTCGTATATAATTAATTGTACGTAGAGTTTATAAATCATTATTTAAAAGCGAAAAATAAATCGTCTCATCAAAACACATTGTTATGTTGGTACTATTGCATTTGGAACATCTGACGTCACGTGTGTATTCTGTTTTTGGAGTAGTATGGAGATTTCTATTTTTCGATTTTGTTTTGTATTTTAATTATGTATTTTTTTAGATTTGGTGAAATTTAAACTTACTTTGGGTGATTTTAAGCTCTATAATTGTTGTTCAATATAAACAACTATTATTAATGACAGAAATTAGAGTATTGATGAGCAAACCAATTGTCGATATGGATATTTTGATAATGTTAATGCTCAATACTATTATTATTCTTCGAGTTAAAGTTTCTAAAGAGGTACATAATTTTATTAATTATGCTTAGTTATGGTTTACTATGAATAGAATATAAAAAATATGTACGGTAAAGCTCCTCCTTGTTTTGACATTTGACATTCTAACCTCAAAATCGACCGGCCATAGATTTGAAGCATTTTAGGGGGCTTTGAAAAATTTTAACTTTGAAAATTATTTTAACTATGAAAACTACCTTTAGAAAAAAAAAACGAAATATACTGATATTTAAGTTTGAACGTCATAATTGATAAAAAAATTGGACTGGAGTTCCTTATTGTGCAATTATTGTGATTGTCTTCTACTCAAAATATAGGTAAGGTAGGTACCTACAATTTCTAGATATGTAGAAAGTTTCCAGAAAGTTTTATCCAATAGAGATGCCCACCGAATTTAGGATGTAGGTATATGTACTAGATAAACAGGGCTGAAATAAAAATCCGGGAATTTATTTTAAAAACAACACAAATTATTATTTGTGTATGTGGATGCGATAAAAAATGTAATTATTTTTAGTTTTGGTATTTTGTTAAAGTGCATATCTAATAATAATAATAATAATTGGATTACTTCTATAGCGTCGTTTTCATGGGAAAATCACCCGAAGGGCTATACCTTTCGACCTCTTGGAATAACAAGGTTTCATCTGACACGGTAATGTTATGCGATAATGCGCCTTAAAGTTATTCTCCTTAGAGCACATTATCGTATGACATTGCTGTGTCAGAAGGAACCCTGTTATTCCAAGGGGTCGCTGTTAAGATTTTCTTTTTACGACATTCTATTTTGATCTTGTGGTAACAAAGATAATTATCTATTTTATTCATCTCGCGGAATTTACCAAATTTGAAAAATGTTAATTTGAGGATTTTATTAGAAGAATGCATTTTACAATCACGGCTAAGGTAGGTATTTTATCTATAAACTTATCCGAGTAATCGAGGCGTTGCTACGCCTAAGGGGGAAAAAATCGTTTTTGATGAAAAAAATAGAAATAGTTTTACAAAACCAAATATATACAGAGTACAGTTTGTCAAAAATAAAGTACAGATCGTTTAAATATTTTAAAATGGCAACACAAAGTTGGTTGTAAGGAAAAATGATGACACTTTGAAAAAACCACTATGGAATTCAAAACTTAATATTTTTCACATCAAGATGTTCAGAAATTATGGTTGTGTAAAAAATGACATGATTCTACATATTCTAAGGCAATTATTTGAAAATGTTTGATTTTTATTTTTAACACTTAGCGAGATAATTACAGGGAAAAGTTTTTTTTTCGTATATACTTACTATAATAAGCTATTTATTAGATGTTAAATAAATAAAATAAAAACTACGTGGGATATGCGCGCACTTCCAGCAATTAAAAAAATTAAGAAAAATGGAGTTAATACATTTTTCCCGTCCAATCAACATGTTTGATTCGGAAATCAAACAAAACCTCACATTTAAATAAAAAAAGGTTTTTAAATCGGTGTTGCCATAGTAAGGACAAATTCTGGTGCCATTTTATTAAATATCCAGATTTTTTGACACACTGTATCTACCAGTGGAGTGCAGTAAAAAAAGGTTGAAAAGCTGTGCCAACTCTAAGGAAAACGAACCATAAATACAAAAGAGATTTTTTTTTAAAAGAGCAAGCTTCTGAGGAAAGTGTATTTTTCTCGCGAATTTGGTGGTATGCACATTTTTAAAATGTCAATATTAAAAAAAAAATTCAATGCACAATTCATACCCGAACTACACACAGCATTCCTTTGGTCATAAATCAATGCACGCTACTGGTATCCACCCTTTCTCTTTCCAATATTATAATCACTTATCACCATTTCAATATGTTTTCAGATTATTTTTCTTTAATAAATTTTACAAAACATTTTTTAGAAGTCCCGATAAATGCTTTGTAATAATTTGACTAACACTTGTTATTCAAAACTTTACAATAAATTAAATTTATCGTTAAGGTCTATATAATTGAATTAGTTAATTGTTGAGTTATCAAAAATGTTTTCGTTTGCTGTACAGAAATTACCCGAAATCAAACGGAAATAAATCTCGCTTTGTAGAAAGCATAAAACAATAATTATTTTCTAATCGAAAATTTCGATTTTTTATGATCTCGGTTATGCACATCACTAACTCTCCCGCTCCCTGCCTGCATTGCCG
Source organism: Halesus radiatus (assembly GCA_022606495.2). Classification (NCBI taxonomy): domain Eukaryota; kingdom Metazoa; phylum Arthropoda; class Insecta; order Trichoptera; family Limnephilidae; genus Halesus; species Halesus radiatus. The sequence goes on from JAHDVE020010427.1 coordinate 10,323, forward strand.
TCTTCTATGGAAATTGGAAATCGTCGTGAAGAGAACTGTCAAATGTCAAATAATAATGTTTACCTTTTGTTATGCCGTCCAGGCTGCGAAAAGCTCATACAATAATGTTATCATATGTTTTAATATGTAGAATGTTCTCATGGTAAAATATGCCAACTAGTAAGAATAGAACCCACACGTATGTTCAATAAATTCCTTATTTGTACCTATATAATAATACCAAATTGTCAGCATTTAGTATTCATAAATTAAAATAAAAGCTTAAGTGTAGTAATTATAGGTCTCTAAACATTTTCGTGCTGTTTAAATTGATTATATTTTGTCTAGTAGTGCAATTTTGCCGGGTTTGTTTGCAGAAAATGTCGCAATTGGGAGAAGCAGAGGCGGGACCGCTTGTCCGCTGCCTTCAGCGCGCTGGCGGCCGCCCTGCCTTCTCCGACACCGCCTACCACGCAGATCGTCATCCTACAGGACTCGTTGACCTACATCGGTCAGCTTAAGGCTGATCTGCGACAGCTGCAGGACCTGCCCAAAGGTACAGCGAGATTGTTTACAATTTACTCTTGTTTACGTTATACAGTAATGCAATAAACAAGAGTTATACTGACAGTAAAAGAGGAGAGAACCGTTTTACACATTTGGGGTGCATTGAAGAACGCCTTTACTTTCATAGACAGCAGACGCCTGCTATTAAGACTTTCACATTTGGTTCCTGGATAATCATTGTTTCTCGAGCTTTTTAATTTAAAAATATTATTTTTCATACAATGGGAATTTGTACCAGCTAAGCACTGCAAGCAGCTTGTCAGCAGGAGTTTGGTTCAACAATATTATATAACAATAAATAAAATTAATCATACAAATAGTAACGCAGTAGTAGAACAATACAGGTACATGCGTGTTGTGATCAATCTACACAAGTTGAAAATATATATAAACAGTAGTAGAAGTAGAGTATCTTCCACTCTGGAACGTGCACAAATATATTACATATTATTTGAAATGAATTAATTGTGAAACAACACAAATTAATTAAATAAAATTTATTTTTATAAACAATAATTATTAGCCTGAAACACTCATCCAAATTGAAAAAAACCTTTCCGAGCAAAGATAAATGTCGCCGACAGGACTCGAACCTGCACCCTTCTGATGTCCGGTCAGAATAATAATTTCAGGCTAATAATTATTGTTTATAAAAATAATTGTTACCCTTTGCGCTATGCACAAAAATCTTGTCTTAAGTTTTTAAGAACTTTAGTTTATCAATTAATAAATATTTGACAAGTCAAAGCAATTTTCACCAATAAAATGTAGACATAATTTGTCTCGACGCCATCTATTTGAGGGATTTAGCCGTTACAAGCCTTTCTCATACTAATAAAGTTGGTTGTTTACAGGTGAAAATATAATAAAAACAGTAATTATTGAATGAAACACTAGTATATATTGATTAACTTGGCGGGTTTGCGATAAGCCGACGTAGCTCAACGGTAGAGCATCTGACCGGACATCAGAAGGGTGCAGGTTCGAGTCCTGTCGGCGACATTTATCTTTGCTCGGAAAGGTTTTTTTCAATTTGGATGAGTGTTTCAGGCTAATAATTATTGTTTATAAAAATAATTGTTACCCTTTGCGCTATGCACAAAAATCTTGTCTTAAGTTTTTAAGAACTTTAGTTTATCAATTAATAAATAAAATTTACTCGCACACGCTGGGATTTAAACCCGCGACCTTCGGATTCGTAGTCGAGAGCCTTACCCCTCGACCACGGAGGCCGTCAAACTGATGCATTTATTTTCGATTGGTAAAATCCTGATTTCTTTTTCTGACCTTACTTGACAATATTTTATTGATAATATGTACTCGTATATCGATATAATCATTTTATAGATAGTTAAATACTTTATATGTCGTGACATTGCGTGTTATTCTTTTAGATGTGACAACAAGTGGAGCAGTTGGTGGTGGCTTGGGAGACCTGTGTGGGGACTCTGAGGGGGTGCGGGCGGCAAACTGGGAGCTGCTGCAGGTGCTGCTGAAAGTAGGGGTTCCTTTGCCCCCACCACCCTCAATATCCCTCATATCTGCTTCACTCCTAGACAAGAATACAAGTAAATATTAATATAATTCTCCCGTAATAGTAATAAGTAATTCCCCTTTTAACCAGTGAGTGATAGCATAAGTAAGTTTATCCCAATTTTGCTTCTGCTGTAACTAACTATGTAGATATTTATATACAGCAGAGAATCTGTGAAGCACTCGTGAGCTTTGCACAGCTATTCTTGTCTGGAAGTTCAACTTTAAGTTTTAAAATATCCATTTTACTGTTAAAGCATAAAACAAAATGCAATACTGTTTGTTTGTTGATTCTTTCCAATAATCGTTTTTAAATAACAAATTACAGATAAGCTGTCTGAAAAAAGTCCAGAAAAGAAAATCCGACTGTCCGACAGCAAGGGGCAGACCAAGCCAGTGCTCGGAGACAAGGAGAACGCCAGTCCCCCGGGTGACGTGTCCGCAGCAGCCACGGAGAACAAGAGTAATGCACCCAGCGTCAAGAAACCTGTCAAGAAGAGGGGGGTGAAGAAACCTCTCATCAGTAGGAAGCGCACGAGAAAGAAAGTTACACCAAAAGAGAAGAATAAGGAGGGTGGCTTAGCCGTGTGTCCGATATCGTCTGCCCCATTCGGTGGTACAAGCAACGGTAACTATTTAATTATTCTATTATGTGGACTATGTTTTGCCTTCACTGTCACTCTCTTAGAAATTTATTTCCTCTATTAAATGGTTTCATAATAATCCTTCTTACACCTGGGGCGCTATTCCCGTTCTTTTTAAGGAAGATTCCTTAACTTTTACCTTAGGGTTAAACCCTTCTTACTTAACTGCGGTTCCGATTCTCTCGGATGACAGCTGTCAGTTGAATTCAGCGAGCGACATTCATCAAAAATGTCAATATTTGCGATGTTTTAAAAAGAGAAATACTCAATATTTGCAATGTTTTAACAAGAGGAAAACTCAATATTAAGTAACATTATTAAACATTATATATGACATCTTTGATAATTCACGTCAAGCGCATATTCAAATGTCACTTTTAGAAGTAGATACAAAAAAGGTCATTACTATCTAATGAGGTAGGTACCTTTATATAAAACGTGATTCTTCGTTAAAAGCTTTCTTATGGTATTTATAAATAAAATAAAAATGTATTAAAATGGATTATAACATAATGTATTATTTTAAAAAGTTTTAGTTCAAAATCTTATGTCACTTGAAGATATTTCATCAATTTGTGTTTTTAAATAATCTCTTGAGAATCTATTTAGGATCTTTTTACTATGTCTAACTGGATTTCCGCAGTTAATCAAGAAGTCTTTCACCCTAAGGAAAAAGTTAAGGAATCTTCCTTAAAAAGAATGGGAATAGCGCCCCTGGACAAAAGTTAAATTTGAAATAATTTTATTCCAGCATAACTTTTGTCCCTTGTCATTCCGAAATTTAAATAAATTTTGTGATTAGAACCAAGTATGTGTTTGTTGTAATTAGTTTAGTTTTGGCAACCTACACTATATTAATATATATTATATGTACATCCATATTATGCACCTACATTATAAATAAATTTTTTGCCATCTACAATCTAAAAACTTCTTCCTTTTTTCTCTGTAAAAATCATGTAAAAATCAGGGCGTTTAAAAAGGAAAGAAAAGTATAATTAATTTTCCCATTGCAATTATGCACATTGGTTTTTAGGTAAACTTGGATTTTCAGGCCTGCTAGCCTTTATGCTGGTCTAAGTTAAACTACTTAGAAATCATCATGTCCGGAGGATGAACCCTGTGGCTTGAGTTCTAGCCCTAGCAGACTCCCTTACTGTTCAAATATAAATAAAGTATGCCTGTTTCGGATGTAATACATATGTAGTTATTGATTTCTCCTTCCAGTTTGGTTGACAAGTGGCAGTCTACGGGGACCCGTGGTAATGGGCGGGGGACTGCTACCTCTCCTGCCCCTGCCCCTTCCACTCCCTGCCGTCCCTCCACCCACCATCTTCTTGCTGCAGAGACCCAACATGAAGAAGACTTCCATTTCCAATAATAACTTTCCTCTAGCTGCCAAGGGCAGGACGGTGCCCACCAAGATATACTCCAATGTTTATGGTTTCGATGTCACTAAAACAACCATGGTTAACAAAGTTCCGATTTCGGCCTTTTCTACTTCCCTTTCCATGGTCAAAGGAAAGAAGGCAGCTAAAATGCTACGCCTTCCCAAAGTGTCGAAACATATGCGCAGTAAATTAAATTGCTTTAAAAATTTGAAACCCATTTTGAAGGGACAACATAAGCCTGAAAGTGATAAAGAAAATATTGATAAGATAAAAACTGAAAATGCCGTGGATATACCCAACCCTCAAAGCAACGCGGAAGAGAGAGTGCTTGCGAAAGAGGGTCTCGAGGGACAGGCTGCTAGCGATGTCATCCCAGGCCACGGTGTCCCGAAACCACTCAGTCTCGAGAAGACTTCCCCAAATGTGCCTAATATAGAAATAAAACAAAATGCACAAATAGGCCTTAAGATATCCAACACCCAGCTTCCAATTTCAAGCTGTGTTTCAGGAAATGATTTGAAAAAGGATAAAGATTTAATAGATACATTTATTAGTGAATCGAGTTGTAAAGCTCCTGTGGAACCAAGTGATAAGTGCCTCGTTAAAAGCACATCCTCTCAATTGGGAACCGCAACTTGTTTAGAAAAACCTGTAACTGGTAATGATTTCGTAAAAGAGGTAATTAAACCCATGGAAATCGCAAATCTTAAATCCAGTAACCCGTTTGATTCTGTGGACAAACTTCAAATTTTGAATACCGCCGTCAATCAGAGTCGTAGCAAACAAGATACGGACGATGAGCTACATAAGCTGGCTGGCAGTAAGAAGGAGAAGGTTGAAGAGCAGGTTCGGGAAGCAGAGGAGGATATAGCGGTAGAGCTGTTGGGCGGCTGGGGGGGCGATACGGGGGCCCCGCTGCCTCCCCTGCCCTCCTCCCCCACGGCCGCCTTCCTGCTCGCCTTCCCCCTCGTTTGCTCCGGCCCACGCCCTGACACACCCCTCAACGACAACTTGCAGACCCCTAACATTTGCTCCATGGAACACTTCACCAACTTCTTCCTACCTAAAGAATCGTCCTCCGCGTCAAACTTGCCGTTATTGAATCAGCCCAACAGCGGGTTTGTCGACTGTCAGTCTAAATCAAATGACATTATGAATGACAAGACGAAATCGTCCTGGTTTCCCCCTCAGAGCAATGCTAGCTGCCCGAAGACCATTCCACCCCGACAAGAGGATTCAACCAAGTTTGGCTACAAACTGCAAACTACCTCTTCCATTTCCTCAGCGTGCATTTACTCTGATATGAATATATGCTTTCCTCACACCAAATCCATGACCGCCAGCAATACCTACTGTTTATCCGAATCCATGTTTAGCTACGAGCATGCGCCCGTCATGAATAATGCCAAAGACCAAAAGAACAAAGTGCAATCCGATCTTTCTAAAACTCTATTCCACTATGATAATCTACCGCCTGAACATAATATGAAGGCAAAAATCTCGCCTAGCGATAACAACTTGTACTCTGCTGTGGCTCCCTATGGCTCTTCCGTATCTTGTAATAATGGAGAGAAAATAAACAGTTACAACGGGCCTCTCTTCTTGCCCAATGAAGCAAATACCTGTAAGAACGAGCACTCTGCTAAGTTGCTGTTTCCTGGAGTCTCCTCAGAGTTTTCCCCCATCTCCAAGTCCATGGATATCCCGTTCACATTTCCCGGCCCCAACACGTCCAATATCTACACATCTTGTAACACTTTCAACCCATTCACAACGGAGGTTTCCACTAATCTTGGTCTTTCGTGCGGAAACTCTAGTAGTAATGTCAGACCTAAACCATCGTCCAATTCATATTTATCAGATTTCAGCTCAAACATTTACACTCAAAGTTGCAATCTGTGGATGGAAGAGGACAAAACTACGTACGATAATATTCAGAAAACAGATTACTCTAAGAAAGGCAACATATCCCTCACCCCTAATCATGCGCAGGTGCAAAGTAATTCCAGTGCAGACTTGCAAGCTGAATTCAGATTCCCTCTGCCGGTGTTTTCCAAATCCGCAAGCTCCAAGCCCATTCCCTCTTCTGATATTAAAAGTTCTAAAAACAATCTTCCGAAGTACGGTAACCGAGATACTAAATTCGCCCCGCAAGATAATAAAAGTGTAAAATCAGAATTTTCTTCGCAAAAAGGCACGGTGAATTGGATGACATCTGAAGTTCATTCTGGCCACCAGAATCAGGACATGTTTTTGCCGCACTATAGTAGAAATTCTAAGAATACATCAATACCGAATACCTCGCAATACATAGTTCAACATAATTGTCCAGTAGTGACTTCGACTACATCCATAAGTAATAAAAAGTCAGAAGCATATGATCAACCATTTTACCACATGCCTCCTGCTACGTACGTGCCTCAGGCGAGTGTACCCACTGAAGATAACCAGTACTCGTGGTCTCCGTCCAAGTTGGCCTCCTCGGGAGACTTGGGCCCCGCAGCCTCCTGTGGCCTGCCCCCTGCACCCTGCGGGTTGCCTCTGCCCACTTTGGTGGGTGACTTGGCACTGGCCATCGGTGAGCCTAAGCAGACCTACCAGCACTTATTCTTAGACCAATCCGATACGTCTGCTAAAGAACGTAAACAAGGTACGCTTAAACCTAAGGATATCTTCTCTAAAGGACACTCTCAAACTGTGGACATGAACTCTTCCAATACAGCTGGGAGTTTCTTGTCGGTGAGTCAACTCATGGAGAGGCGAAAAGACGATTCCGTTGGGTCAGATATTACCGGAATTAACAAATCCTCATTTCCATACGGTCAAAAGAAAACCACTCCCCCAGACAATCAGAATAAAAACTTCAACTATAATGCAATCAGTAATAACAAGACTTATGAACTTGGCCATAATAATGCAATGATTTTCTACCCTGCCGAATACCCACTGCAGCAAGTTCCGGACCATCATATTCCTACGCAGTTGAAGGATACTCACTTTAATAATAAATCTGACTCAAATAAAAATCTCAACAAGAACACTTATTCTACAGAAGCTCTGCTGCAAATAAGTGATACTAACTATCAACAAAATAGGCGACAAAAAGTATCTTCCCACGGTGTGAAATCCTACGACGCTTCTAACTTATGTATACCGGCAAACATACACGGAAACCATCACAATCCGTCCAATCTTCCTCTGCAATACGAACACTTTGGTCAAAGCCAATCTAACGTGAGTAACAGCTATCCTTACCCGGCTTCTGCGCCTGCATCCAACCCTCCCCTCTACTCCACCGCCAGCTTCATGACGCCGGCGAACATGAACTCTGTAAATTACTCAGTGAATAACACTGGCTTCATGACGGACGTGACTGACTTCTCCGCTCCAGTTGAGAATAGTTACTTCACTCCCAAGCTGGAGCACTGTCGACCGAAGCAACAAAATGAGCGTGATATTCCCAAATACTCATTTAGCAACAAGATGGTGGGCCCAAAAGAAGCGACAGGAAAACATAAAACGGAAAGCTGTAAAAAAGATTCTTTATCCAACAAAAGATTGAAAAAAACCAAAACTTGTTACAATGATAATTTTGTTGGCACTCAAGAGAGAACGGTCGGTTCTATTTCCAATACGATGTTGGATGATTCGTTGTTTGGTTATTTTTCTTCGAGCCAGATGCATCCTTACCCCGCCCAGCAGCCTTTGGCTCCCGGCTTTGCAGCGGGGCAAGGGAACTATCGAGGCGCTCCATCATCGGGGAAGCCTCCTTCTCCCAACACCAGCGGGACCAGTCTCACAAATTTCAACCTGAGCACCATATTTCCAGAAATCAATAAGGTTTGTCTATGATGATTTATATTATGTATACAAATGCTAGCAGACTTTGCTAATCAATTTACCTTAGCATGCTTTTTCATAAATGACTGGTTCAATGACCATGTGTTGTTATATCCTCAGCGTTCCTCGATGGCGGGTTTCCACGATCAGCTCAGCACTGCTCCGCCTGCCAAGGCGCCCACACTGTTTCACCTCTAGGACAACTACATAATAAATTATGTACATATTATCTTTATACGCAAAATTGTGTACCTATGTGCATATGTATGTATTTATATCAGAACTTGACTTCTCTACTTTGCATGTTTATAGTACCGTAAATATAGGACTGTAAAAATAGGACTGTAAAAATAGAACTGTAAAAATAGGACTGTAAAAATAGAACTGTAAAAATAGGACTGTAAATATAGGACTGGAAATATAGGATTGTAAATATAGAACTGTAAATATAGGATGTAAATTACATGACTGTCTCGACTTTTTCGCCGACAAATATATTGTTATTACGTATGTATATAAAATTATGCCTCTAATTATTATTAATAATTGTGTATATAATTACATATTATAAAATATAATTTATTTTAATGTAAATATCAAATAAATCCTAATGTACCTGATTATTCATTGTTAAGAATGTTTTTGTAAACTGCTTGTACGTTGGTGGAATTAATAAAATTACCGTTTTTTCTGTGATATAAATATGTTGCTTTATATAACAAAAAATTGTAGTACAAGGTTTGTTTATTCCACCGTAATGTACATACATCCAGTGGCTTCTCGTGACTTTTGAGTGAGCTAGAGTGAATTGAAAATTGAAAAAAAAAAAAAAAAATCATTTTCAGCTGAAACAACATCAATAAAGTCGTATTTTCAATCTTACCACTTTAGCTCACTCAAAAGTCACGAGCCGCCACTGCATACATCTATTGAATGTTAACTTTGCCACAAAAAGTTTAAAAAATATTGCTTTTATATTTTCTATCTCAAACGACACTCAAAATTTCTCCTCAATGTTAAATTAAAACTCTTAACAAATAAGTCGTTACACTATGCACAAGTGATGTGTACCCCATAAAGGCTGAAAAGCTGTGCCTACCCTAAGAAAACGAACTACATAAGAAGAAATAAATAAAAAAAAATAATAAAAAATTGGGACAAATCTATATATATATATATAAATCAATGTAAGTTTGTTTGTTTGTCCTCGATGTTCTCGAAAATTACTAGACTGGTTTCGCTGAAAATAGCACACTTTGTTCTTATTACTGCCGGGAAGGTTTAGAGAGTAGTTTGAATGAAATTCAATATGTAAAACTGTTGCTATAACGTTTTAAAATTAATATAAAAAACATTGAACCCGCCATGTTTTATTTAGGTTAGCCCATAGATATAACACTATGGTTATCCACAGATTACATATTCAAAAGAAGAAGGTTTTTTTGGGTAGAATATTTTCAAAATGGAACACACGAGTAGAGTAGGTACCTACTTAAGAACTTTATGATTTAGATATATTTTGAAAACATAAACGTTTGGAATGAAATAAAATATTCAAATGAATGTTTCTTTATTTGGAGATAGTTACTTTCGCTGTCAAATCAATTATGGCACCCTAATGACAAGCAAGAATTTACAACTTCATAACTTTATTTTTAAAAAAAATCCCGAGCAAGGCAGGGTACACATCAGCTAGTTTCTGATAAAAATGTATTTTTTTTCACGAATTTGGTAAGGAATTTGTATGCTCATTTATTTAGTTGGCCACAACAATCAGCAGAGCTGATAATAAAATGACCATTTTCAAATACGCAATGCACTATTTACCAACCCGAACTTGAAAAACTACACACAGCAGTAGAGGCATAGAGCAATGTATTTAACTACAGTAAACGCAAGTATTTTACACTCAACCACCCTTTTTAGAAAGTTATCTGCTAAATGTAGGTTTATTTCTTATTTAATTTGCTTTTGCAAGAATTTTTTTGTTTAAAATAAAATATTAATCAAACAAGTTTTCATTTTCGATAATTTATGTAATTTATTTAATTCCTACCCCTATTAAATTAATATACAGTATCAACATCACAACAATAATTAATTTATAATTAACAGTTATCCAGTCTATCAAAACAACACATGATAAAGTCATTTAAATTTGGCATACTAAAATATAGATAGTAATTTATTTTCGTTGTGTTCAGTTTTCAATATGACATATTAGCATATTATTTTAAATCAAATATTGATTATCCCCTTTAAGAACTTGTATATTGCATTAACCCTTAATATGGTTGCGTAGTTAGATTTATTACCTGAGAAATGGCTGCAATCACAACATGGAATGGTTTTACAATGTAACAATTTATTTCTACATAATATTATGATTGAGCTGCAAGCATATGGAATAGTTGGAAGATTATTGTGCCAAAAGCCCTCCCGAGGACTTGTAAAACCGGAAACCCACGTCCCATCATAACAAAGTAAGTATGCTATTGATCTAAAGGATTTTGAAACTTCCAATCCGGACTCAGTGTGATCTGGTGACAAGACCAGGAGCGCGGTACAAAGAGATCCCATATATCCGGATGCACAGGCGTCGGGCAGTTGCGGCGTGCAAAATATTCCATACTGTAAAGACTCCATAAGACTCCGTTTCCCACTGCTAGGGTCCACCACATGAAGATGTTCCCCACTGCGGGGGTAGCGTGCTTGGTTAGGAAGACAAGAAGGACTCCGAAGACCCCAAACATGACCAGCAGCACAGGGTAGAAGAAGCCGAAAGCGAAGCTCAGGATGACCTCGTGGAAGATAGCGGAGATTATGAAAACCAGCAGTGTGCCGACGAGGCGGCTTCTGGAGAGGATCAGCGCATCCTTGTAGATGTATGTGTGCAGCCAGTCGTGGACTACCATGTTCCAGGTTCGATAGAAGGCGGCGTAGCTCGACTGGTTCCACCAATCCTGGGAAGACATGTTATGGTTCAAATTTCAGTTTAAGGGTTTTAGAGGTTACACAAGTTTTAGTTACATATTTATAATTTTGAAACTGTGGAAATAATTTAATGGTGGAATTCCATTTTAATATGAGTTTTTGATTAAAAACCTTTATGTATAACTTTCTTAACTAACTAACTAACTAACTAACCATCACGCCGTTTCCCGCAGGGGTAGGCAGAGAGGACGGACCGCCAAACAACTCGATCTTGGCATACACTTCTTGCTTCATTCACATTCATACATCGTCTCATACATTCTCTTCTATTATTCCGACTTCTGACATGGCCGACTCAAGTATTTGATTCACTTGATCATGTCATGTCTTCCTCGGACGTCCTCGGCTTCTTCTTCCATTCACATTCGCGTCATACATTCTTCTTACACTCCTTTCTTAGTTCATTCGCTCCACATGCCCAAACCATTTAAGCGTCCCTTTATTAATCTTACTCATTACGCTTACATCAGCCTTGCATTCTTTACGAATTTCAATATTTTTCACACGATCATACATGGTTTTACCACACATTCGCCTCAGAGATCTCATTTCTACGGCATTCAGTTCCACTTGTTTATTTAAGACCGGACCGGTTTCAACTTATAACGGGCATCTTCAGACTGGTACAATTTAAACTAAATCTATGGTATATAATATAGTATTTATGTCGGGAGAATATAAAATAACAATACAATAATCGAATTAATGACAATACTATACCTAATTAAGTATTTCACTACTAAAATTATTAGGTTCGTAAGATAATTTTTTTTTCGGTTTGAATAGAAGCAGATTTTCACTTCTATTCTGTGTAATGCAGCATCCTATATCGTCATCCAATTTAGGTAAATATCGCATTTGAATGACCACTGACGGTGGACTTGCGAGTTGCGGGTCGGGTTTGTAAGGAGTCTCGGGGTAGACTTACGAGTGCAAACGGTTAAAACATATGCTACTACCAAAGAAGCCACGGAAGCTGACTTAGATTGTTCATTATCTCTTTATGTTTACGCAACCGGGCGGATAATTTCCATCATAGTTTTTCATGGACAATGTTCCCTTTTTACAGAATTGATACACTCGAATTACAGATAATGCAAACATATTTTTCATTTCCCATAGTGAAACTCTTCTAATTCATTATGATAGTGATATGTTTTTGGTTTTTTGGCTAACTTGCTGGAATTACTCATTTGGGATAGGAAAAACTGATTTTTTAAATTTATTATTGTATGATACAAATACGCGTACATATTTCATTTTAAAGGTATTTAGCGACAGGATCCACTTCGATATTTTATTACTTATATCTAAAATATTTATACTTGTATGTTCAAATTTAAATAATCTCCAATGACGCATATACACGTGTACTCACAGAAAGATCCTGATGTTTACTGAACATCAGTAGCAAGTTGCAAAACACGACTGAGTGAACTAAATAAAGTAAGAGAAGGGATAAGAACGTCGAGTAGTTTTGACTCGTTTGAACAAGAAATAGTACAATATATAGCTTACCATGTAAAACTGACGATCAGCGAAGGTCAGCACCTCTGAGGTGGCATTGAGCCAGGAGTGGAGCAGAAGATAGAACCCGCACAGATAAGTCAGGAGCGCCGGCATCATGGAGCCGAATAGGGACAGAACCAGCTGCCTGGCTTCCAGAACTTCATTTGGTTTCCCGAAGTTTGAGAAGTTTCCCAGGAGGAATCGTTCACACAGGAAACTGATGTAGAAGATGATGGCTGCAATCTCTAATAGTCTGACCGCCACCACTCCCCATCTGATGTGGCCCGTCCTATAAACCAAGTGAGAATATGTTTCACATGTGATCAATCTAACGCAGAGTAATGATTTCAGGAATTTCATTTGAGAGGTTCTTCTGTCTTAATAGATGGATAACAATCTTTAGAACATAGACCTTAGGGAAAAAGGTGGTGTATGTTCTACTGATATTTCACTAAAAGGTGCTCAGCTGGTCTGGCACTGGTACACAGCCGGGAGAGATGGCAATGAGTCATTTTTATGACTCAGCTTAGCTTCCAGACCTGGGTTCGCTTTCCTTAGCAGATCTTCCACACAGCATTCCCAAAGATGATATACTCCTGTGCGGAATTAATATATGTATATATTTTTTAAAGCGGCAATTAAATAAAGCATTATTTGTGTGGGTAAGTTACCGGGGATATGAGTCCCTGTAGACGAGGGTGGGGGCGAAAAGGAAGTATGTGTAGCAAGAGAAGGGCGGTAGCGGGATGTGTGGGGCGGAGGGGGTGGGGGGGCGCTGCAGGGCACGCGGACTCACAGATCGTACAAAGGCGTGGATCTTCATCACAAAACGGATCTGCAAATACAGTTCCATTATTACAACATGTCAAATCAACATTATTCCCAAAATAAATACAGTGGAACCCTGTTATGCACAAGTTTTTTCAAGGATCTGGAAAACATATTCTTTTCTTTAATTTATAAGTTTTCAAGGGTTCAGTAAACCAAACGTTTGAAAGCGTGAAAACTTTTCAAGTGGGAATCTTACTTTAAGATTTTATCAACACCTTCCTATAAGAAACCCTAGACACTGTCAGTGCTTATACCTGTGGATACCTACTAAGATTTGATTTACTATTTTTTTATCTTTACAAATGAGTAATTCTTTATTCATTGATAAACTAAAGTTCTTAAAAACTTAAGACAAGATTTTTGTGCATATCGCAAAGGGTAACAATTATTTTTATAAACAATAATTATTAGCCTGAAGCACTCATCCAAATTGAAAAAAATTGATATGCACAAAAATCTTGTCTTAAGTTTTTAAGAACTTTAGTTTATCAATTAATAAATATTTGACAAGTCAAAGCAATTTTCACCAATAAAATGTAGACATAATTTGTCTCGGCGCCATCTATTTGAGGGATTTAGCCGTTACAAGCCTCTCTCATACTAATAAAGTTGGTTGTTTACAGGTGAAAATATAATAAAAACAGTAATTATTGAATGAAACACTAGTATATATTGATTAACTTGGCGGGTTTGCGATAAGCCGACGTAGCTCAATGGTAGAGCATCTGACCGGATATCAGAAGGGTGCAGGTTCGAGTCCTGTCGGCGACATTTATCTTTGCTCGGAAAGGTTTTTTTCAATTTGGATGAGTGTTTCAGGCTAATAATTATTGTTTATAAGAGTAATTCTTTTTTCAAAAGTTTAAATTTGGTTGCTGTATTATTGGATAAGAACTATCTATTTCATATTATGTTTGCATAAGATCGGCGAGCATCTTGTTTATCAGTGTCCAGGCATCAATATAGGAACGTGTTGGTTTTACTGTAATCAGAAACTGTGCTGAACAGTGAGTGAGCATTTTATAAAGTATATATGTACTTATTAAGATTTGACTTACAGTCTCAATAGAAATGATAAGCGACGACACTATAGGAAGCTGACATTTGACAAGAGCGGTGAGAGAAAGTGTAAAAAAGGTTATTTGGAAGGAAATAAAGAAGAGCAGCCACCCAATATCCCAAACTCGCTGCACTTTTACTAAAATAAAAATAAAACAAATTCGTATCATTAGCAAACAAGAAAACACATTTTATAAGTTTGGTAGAACCTGGTAAAAAGATTTTTTTTAAAATGTAAATACTCCACAATTAATTGGCCAGTGCCAAGGACAGTGATAAGTAGTAACTAAATCACTGTCCTAAGAAAAGTGATAAGTGCCGTCCACACAAGTAATTTAGTAAACTCTAATATTAGTGTTTAACTTTATTGTTTGTGTGTCTAAACAGCGTGACAATAGCCCTCACCTAAATGATTTTATTCGAGTTACCTAAATCGCTACTTAATGGTAACTTACTACTTTCCACTTAACGCATGCGGACAGTGAACTAACTAACTAACTAACCAACCATCACGTCGTTTCTCCGCAGGGGTTGGCAGAGAGGACGGACCGCCAAACAACTCGATCTTGGCATACACTTCTTGCTTCATTCACATTCATACAACGCCTCATACATTCTCTTCTGTTATTCTGACTTCTGACATGGCCCGACTCGAGTATTTGATTCACTTGAACGTGCCATGTCTTCCTCGGGCGTCCCCGGCTTCTTCTTCCATTCACATACGTGTCATATATTCTCCTTACACTCCTTTCTCCGTTCATTCGCTCTACATGCCCAAACCATCTATGCGTCCCTTTCTTAATCTTGCTCACTACGCTTACATCACCCTTGCATTCTTTACGAATCTCAACATTTTTCACTCGATCATACATGGTTTTACCACACATTCGTCTCAGAGATCTCATTTCTACAGCATTCAGTCTACTTTCATCCTTCCTCTGCCAGTTCCATGCCTCACTGCCGTACATCAAGGTTGGTATCAGCACTCCATTGTGGACTGCTGGCTTCGCTTCCTTGGACAACTTTTTGTTTGCGCCAACCGCGTTCAGTCCTCCGTTAATGGAGTTTCCTGCATTCACCCTTCTTTCAATATCCCTATCAGTCTTTCCATCTCTCGTAAACATACTTCCCAAATACACAAACTCATCGACCTGCTCCAAGTATTCATCATTCACAACTATATTGCATACTGTTTTCGTACTCTCTCTTTCAAACACCATGACTTTGGACTTATGCGGACAATGACTTAAAATGAACTAAATGATTTAGTTACTACTTATCACTGTCCTTTCTACTGGCTACGTATAAACCAGCTATTATGCACAGGTAAATAATAGTATAAATGTGTGTTCAGTGTATGTAGGAAGGAAATAATTACCATTCTGTGTTATCTGTTTACAAGTATGTGGGAGTATGAGTTTTCATAAAATAGTGTTTGCCCAGTACCATTTTAGTATTTGATCTCGGAAAGTTTTAGCCAAGTGGTCAACACAACATCTAAAGACAAAATACAGTTAGAATTATTTTTGTGGGAAAATTTGGAAGATTTTTTACTTTTATGATGATGTAGACCTTGACACTCTATATATAGTTTTTTTTTTAAGAATAATATTGATTACTGTTGAATAAAACGACTGTGAAATTCAGAAAAGGTATTTTGATTGCTTACTAGCAGAGAATACAACACTTGAAATATGTTGGTTCTAAAACGCTAGGAACTTTGTTCGGACAGTGTTGTATGCATATTCACCTTGTTGAACGAGGATTTGGCGGCCGTTGGCCCAGAGGCGCAGCAGGGGATGGGGTAGCAGTGCGGCCAACTGCATGCAGCTCCAGATTAATGCCACAGTGCCTATCTTGCCGAACCCTATGCGTACTAGGTTGAAGCCAACATTGATGCTGAAATATTTGAACAAAACTGCAATCAGGTTATTCTATTTAAAGTCAATTGGTCAAGTCAAACCTGATTTCCGATGTTCAAAAGATTGGGGCCATAATACCTTAGATAATTTTTTTTTTTATAGAATCTATTAAAATAATAATCTTTTATGCTTTGAGATTCTTATCTCGTTGTCAGACAAGGACACTATTGCGAATTATTCTGTATTTCCAATTCCAGACTTAAACTGCTGTGAGATTTCTCGTAATTGGAGTTCTTGACTCATGCACTAGTGTGAGATATTTTGAAGTTGGAGCTCCAGACCTGTATATTACGGTGAGAATCTAATAGTTGGAGTTGGAAATAGTTAGTAGATAACCAGTATTACCGTGAAATATCTCATGGTTGGACTTCCAGACTAATACACTGATGTGAGATATTTTGATGTTGATATTTACGAAGATTACACTACCGTGAGAAATCTTGTAGTTGGAGCTCGAAACCAGTAGACTACTGCAAGATACCTCATAGTTTGAGTTCCAGACTAGCACACTACTATGACAAATGAAAAGTAGTTTGGTATGAACGAGCTAAACGGTATATACAGTCTTTTAAACTATTTTACTACAAGATATCTCATAGTTTGATTTCCAGACTAGCACACTACTATGACATAATGAAAAGTAGTTTGGTATGAACGAGCTAAACAGTATTTTAAACTATTTTACTATGAGATATGTCATAGTTTGATTTCCAGACTAGCACACTACTATGACAAATGAAAAGTAGTTTGGTATGAACGAGCTAAACGGTATATACAGTCTTTTAAACTATTTTACTACAAGATATCTCATAGTTTGATTTCCAGACTAGCACACTACTATGACAAATGAAAAGTAGTTTGGTATGAACGAGCTAAACGGTATATACAGTATTTTAAACTATTTTACTACAAGATATCTCATAGTTTGATTTCCAGACTAGCACACTACTATGACATAATGAAAAGTAGTTTGGTATGAACGAGCTAAACGGTATATACAGTATTTTAAACTATTTTACTACAAGATATCTCATAGTTTGATTTCCAGACTAGCACACTACTATGACATAATGAAAAGTAGTTTGGTATGAACGAGCTAAACGGTATATACAGTCTTTTAAACTATTTTACTATGAGATATCTCATAGTTTGATTTCCAGACTAGCACACTACTATGACATAATGAAAAGTAGTTTGGTATGAACGAGCTAAACGGTATATACAGTATTTTAAACTATTTTACTACGAGATATGTCATAGTTTGATTTCCAGACTAGCACACTACTATGACATAATGAAAAGTAGTTCGGTATGAACGAGCTAAACGGTATATACAGTCTTTTAAACTATTTTACTATGAGATATCTCATAGTTTGTTTTCCAGACTAGCACACTACTATGACATAATGAAAAGTAGTTTGGTATGAACGAGCTAAATGGGATATACAGTCTTTCAAACTATTTTAAGCGTGGCAAGATTGCTTTTTGTTGTAGTTGTTAATTGCAGAAGTTGTAGTTGTTACCTTCCTTGGTCCACCAGATCGTAGATCATAGTGTTGAGGAAGAGGATGATGAGGATGACGATGAAGATGTGGTAGATGGTGCGGATGTGTGAGATCTGCAAGATCTCCGTCATCAGCGAGTGGCGCGGCATGAACACCTTCCCCGTCGATATACGTGACTTTCCTTCTTCTCTTTTTGAGCTGGAATCAATGAAAAATAAATTATTAACTCTTCAAAAGTTGACATAGGTAAAAATACAGTGACCATCGATATTTGTCACTTATTCTACCTTTATTGTTTGAGCTGGTCCATCAATGCTTACCCCAATATCCTTTTTTAACCAATGTGTTGTATTATTAAGTTCAGTTAGTAATCTAAGGTTTGGTTTGTGTGCATGGGATAGAAGGGAAAACCCTTGATTGGTGAGCAAAATTAACAAAATTTGCACAGCTTTTTCTGTTTTGAATCTCTAGGTCAACACAAATATTTTCAGCTCACAACATTTTAAAGAAAGACAAACATTCCCGGGTTACGAATAACGTTACAATATTTGAAAATCTCCTACTACCATCACAGTAAGCAAAAGCTGTTGCTTGTATCGTGATGGAGGAATTGAACTCGCTGAGGAATTGAACTCGCTATGTCAACTCAGCCACCGATTGAACAATATCACGAACGTCAATCATGAGCTTTGAAATATCTATTAAGCTGTTGAAAATAAGACAAGAGGCCATATTGTTTGTTCCATATTATGCAACAAGAGTCGGGTAGTAACTAAAATACTATTATTTTTTTTATTTAAGGAGAAAATACAGATACAGACAGTATATTAAAACAATATACAATATCTGGAGAACTCGCCTGTATTCTATCTATTTCTCACTGCTTTATACAAGTCAAAAGAATGTAAGCCAGTGTAAGTTGTCTCGAAGATAATACATGACAAAATTCTCTTCTCACAGTTTTAGAAAACACAGATAAATATATAAGTATTGTTATTTCAAGAGTATGTGTTTCAAGAATAATACTTTGCTTATCTCCATGTTACAATGTATTTATGTTGATAATAATAACCCAAGACGGCTGATTAATGGCTTGGTTGAACCCAGCCCGAGTGGGTTCACGTCTCACTAGACAAGAAGTAGTTCAGGTCATGAACCAAAACTCTGCCAGAACTCCCGGTGCACGAGCACTTGGAAGTAAACAATCAATCCTTGAAGATGCTGTTATTTTTCTATATCTGTATAGACAAATAAACTACTGCATGGCCAGCAATGGAATACAAATAGCAGCCTTGGATTAGAAGAAGAAAAAGGATGCCGGCCGGAAGGCGGGAATGATTTTACGGGCACTTCCGCCTATCCCTCACCAAAGTAAGGAAAGATATAATACAACCTTATATGACGTGAACTTGTGATAAAATCGCCAACAAACAGTTATATACACATTTACAGACTATTATTTGACATTCCCTGCATAACAAAAATAAGTTAAGGGGAACGACTGCGGTGCCTGTTTCATACAAAACTGAATTTTGGATTGGAGGCCAAAATACCCATCCAAACTGAATGATCTATTTTTTTAAATTAAAGGTTTAGTAAATATCTAGTACGGATGAGAATTATTTTATTTATTTGTGTTTTAATTTTTTAAGTATGTGCCATGAAAAAAAAAACAATTTTCGTAATTCAATAGTTATTTTTATGTAATAAAATCATTCTAAAAACACAATTAATATTTATTTATTGCTAATAAATAACTTCAATAAACATTTTTTTTTTACTTGGCTTAATGATTTATTTATTAATAAATGTATTTATCACGCATAGCCTAATCGACGAAGGTTTGCAATAAGCGAATATAAAATAAGGTTTGTAATCGCAGTTATTTTGTACTAAGGAATTCCATTTCTCAAAATTATAAGATGATCTCTACTGGAAGAAAAAAAAAACTGCTCATGATACCAAAATCTCTTAACCAAAATTAATTAAGGCGATGCAATGGGAAGTAATGCAAAATCATGTGTTTTCGGTTTGAAAATTTGATGGCCTAGAAATATTGTAGATGATTTAATTAAATACTGCAAGTAGAACACACCTTAACCTTCGTTTAACCGGGCATTTTTTTGGTGTGTCTTTTTATAAGAGTAGAAAAAAATAAATTATCAGACATTAAAAAAATGTTTAAAGCGCAAACTCTCCTACTTACGAACCCCTTTTCCGATATTGTCGTATTGTTCATTGTGGTAAATTATTTTTTTTAGAATATGACCGTAAAACATAATAATTATGTCTGAGCTTTACAGAATAGAATATAACACGCATTTTGGTGATGGTTTTTTTTTTGTGTAAATCGAAACATGCGACCGATGTTAAGTGGGACTTTCAACCTTGTCGCCACCTGCATAAGGAGCGCGTGATTTCATTCGAATTTTAGCCGGCGGATCGTCTTATGAAAATATTTACATGAATAATTATTTATTTAGATGAATATAAATCCACGAGGAAGAGGTGACTAAGATTAAAGCAGACAGGAATTATTTATTAATTTGAAATAATGATTACATTATTATGCAAACAAATATATTATTATTAATGATAAAAATATTACTTAATTACATATTTAAAAAAAAACCGTTTATAAAAATCATATAAGAAATAAGACATTTTTCTGACAGTTCTGCGTATGTTTTACAAAATATTTTAAAACGTTGAATATCCTCTAAAAATACCTAGAAGGTTTTTCTTTAAAATTTGGAAAAGATATTTTAAAAAGGAAAGGATATAGTTAATGCTAATAAGTGTAAAACTACCTTTAGACAAAGAAGCTCTGAATTTTTAGCTTTAAAGTTATACAACAAATCCCCACCTAGTGTCAAACAAATTAATTCAATCAATAATTACATTAAGTCCAACAAAATAATTAACAGAAGAAGAACTGACTAGTGTTCTTAAAACAACATCATAGGAATGACTGAAAATACCTTAACCAAATCGTGAAGTTGAAATATAGAAGTCGCTGAAACCCCTTATTCAAAATCTAGTTCGCCTCAGTACAGAATCTCCTAGTGGGGAGGACTATGAAAAAAATTCTATAATATATATATAAATGTTATTTTTTATTTTTTTTTTATTATGTAACCGAGAAATATGTTTTGCATTAAGAATGACCCTTTCAATAATGCATTATAGGAATAACCTGCTTTAATCACTTCATTATATTCCCATTACACTGTTATATTTATATAAGGATGTCTCCCTCTTACACATAATGTTTTTCTATTGTTGTCTTCCTCTAATATTTTGTTTTGTCTCTCTTTTGTAATATATCTATTTCATTCTATTGTATTTTGCACCTATATATAACCGATAACTCTGTATTAGAATTTAGTTTTTTATCCAGTTACGATCTTTTCCCTAAAAAGTCATGAAATGTAATAATAATAAACTCAGTCAATTAAATAAAACCATCAGATGGTGATAGTAATAAGGCCAAAGTGCCGCAGTACTAGTTAGCTAGAAAACATGAGGGGTATTTGTATAAGCCCCAGCTAGGTAGAGGATTACGAAAGAATCCGTAAAATCAAAAAAAAATGAATAAATTAGAATTTAGTTATTATATTCACCCTGATTAAGCTTGAGTTAAGCGGTTGGTGAAAATAAAATATATTTGTGGTTTATGACAACGTGTTTCATTTACTTAATAATATATTTTTGTATTTTTGTACATTACTTTACTTCTGAAAATGTCAAAATTATATAAGAATTAATAAAAAAAATTTAATTCTTTCATAAACAATAAGTAGTGTTTTTTTTTAAATTCGCATAAAAAAAACTTTGGAACCGTTTATTAAAGAAAAACGTACCGGGAAAGATGTTCATTGTTTTTTCTCCATAAAAAAATCGTATTTTAAATATTTTGGAAAACATAGGCATGGTCAAAAAAAAAACATATTATACAAACAATCATACATCTGATTTGATATCGATAAATGTAAATTTTAAAAATAATTGATTTTTTTTCTCGTTATCATATTCATCGATTTGCATAATAATATTATCTTTATTTCGAACGAATAAATAATTCCCCACCTCCTGAATATATCATTATTATTTAATTAAAGAAAACTTTTTGAATATGTCAATTTCAATTAAATAACTTATCAAAATCATTTGTAGTAACCCATACGAGATAAAAAGAAACTGGCATTTCATTCTTGATAAGTTAGGAGTTGAATGGATAAAATGATAAATTATGTATTAATTGATAAACTAAAGTTTTTAAGACAAGATTTTTGTGCATAGCGCAAAGGGTAACAATTATTTTTATAAACAATAATTATTAGCCTGAAACACTCATCCAAATTGAAAAAACCTTCCGATTGCCGGTCAGATGCTCTACCATAGAGCATCTGACCGGCAATCAGAAGGGTGCAGGTTCGTGTCCTGTCGGCGACATTTATCTTTTCTCGGAAGGTTTTTTTCAATTTGGATGAGTGTTTCAGGCTAATAATTATTGTTTATAAAAATAATTGATAAATTATGCTTTTTTTTCTTACGAAAAATACAATGAATAAGAAAATAGCCCTATAAACATATATTAAATATCGTCACAATTACATTATATTAAATTATTAGTTACGTTACCCTATTTAATTAAATACATAATATAATATCTACAATATGTAAGTACTTTTAGTCGTCTATTTTGTAGTAACTATCGTGTACAGCAACAAACTTTATCTGTATTACATTCTTGATGTACTTTTATTTCTATACTTACCACTACTGTCGATACATGGCGCTGCTCCCCAACTCAAATACTTTTAGCTGGGCACTTTTTGTTAAATAAATTTATACTTTTTTGTAATTAGCTATTAAGACATATCTGTACTATGAAATATTTTATATTCGTTTATATTAAATTTAAAAAATATATATTTTATGATCCAAATCAGAAATACGTTTTGAAGAATATGTCAACAAAGCTGAACGTTTTATGTAAACTGACATTATGATCTTTTGCAATAATTATTCTCAAAGGACACAATGCCTAGTTCAGAATTCTGATACACATTCATTATGAAATTACACAGGCAGAAATTATATGTGCTGAAATTACACGGATTTCGAATACAAAAATCAATGGTTTAAAAAATTAATTCGTTCGTTAGTTCCTCTTTTGGCGGCCTGTAAAGTTAAACATGTCAAACTGTACCGTGGGGTTATTTTTGTGAGAGTTCAATGATGATATGGAGGAAGTCAAATTAGAGGGAATAACTGAATTCACTTAAATGGTAAATGGAAAAAAACAGACCAGTGACAAAATAGAAGACGATTAAAAATAGGTTATGTTAGGTTAGTTCTTTTCTTCACCTTTCTTCCCTTTTCTGCAATGTTCTGTTTTGTCATGAAACCGGCAGTTTCATAGTAAATACAATATTTTTTCACAACTTCTCCGTTTCCTTTATATCCCCTGCCTTTGTGCATGCGAAATCTCACTTCAAAATTTAATAAACTTTCAAAAAACTTGACCTAATTTATAATCCATACATAAAACCATGTACAATGTGACCTTAGAACGGGGTACCCCAGTAAGGTCACATTTTTTTGCAACTTTTGTAAAACATTATGAAATAAATACAGTTGTTTCATTATTTTGTTTAGAATAAGACTGCCACTGAGAGATCTGTTGTAGCCCATCTATGAGGAAGTTACAACGGAGTTATCAGTGGCACGCCTATATAAGATATGCGATTTCTTAGAGTAGAAAAAAATTCCCACTAAACCTCTAAAATTTATGGAAAAATTGGTTTTATCAGTAATTATTCATTTGAAATTTTTTTCTTCACCAATTTTTAGCCTCTGTGACACGCCACTGCCGTCTTTATTTCAGAAAAATATATCCATTTTCGACTTTGAATTCCATCATATATAGATGATTGATGGTGACTTTTATTTTACTGACAACGGTGTGATTACTTCAGTGATGCACAACCTTTTAAAAAAATCCATTTTCAATATGTTCGCGGACCGCAGGGGGTAGGGTACCTTCAGTTTGACATTGTTAACTTTGCAGTAGGTGGCATCACTAGTGTAGATTAAAAAAAGTTTAATACCGTTCAAACGTCCCAACTGTCCTAAGTCAATAGGTATATACATATATAATAAAAAAATAATTAGGTACCTACCTAAAATGTCTTATTTCTTAATAAATTTGCCAAACCTTTGGTTGTCATGAAAAAAAAAAAATCAGGATTCAAATGGAATTTGGTTGAGTAACCTTTTTGAATTTGTAACCATTATATAAACCAGTCAAAGAAAGTGCAGTAAAAGCGCCGCAGGCGTTATCAGTTATTTATATTCTATTTATATACGAAAAGAAAGAATGTATTGATATTGCAGATCGGATACGCCGGAGTTCAAAAAAATCAAATTTTGCATTCCGACGGGCAATCTCGGCGCACTAGAAGTTAAATAAGAAATATCAAAACTCACTTCCGTTACTTTTATGTTTTCAGAAATAACGTTTGACTATGTATTTCTATAGATCGGAATCTTTTCGAAATTTTTTCCATTCCAAACCAATAAAATAATGCTGTTGTTTTTTTTGTTTTAATTTATTTTACTAAACCAAGTGGGCCCCACGAAAAACCTCGCGGGGCGCACTAAACAAGCTCGCGGGGCGCTGGTTGTGCATCGCTGGATTACTTAGGCAAACCGATAGAGGATTATTTCTGACTTGATAAGTATTTTTTTAAATTGTCAGCTCTTTAAATTGATTGCCTTGATGGGCCGATTTGTTATCACCATGTGACATATTGTACCAAATCTCTTTAAGTTAACTACATACTATATTGTGAATATTTCAGTAAAATAATAATGCCTTTGAAGGAGGGCTAGCAGTCCACAATGGAGTTTTGATAATAACACTGGTTTAGAGAAAACTGATGTGGCCAGTTTACATAATACCTCTCGACTCCTAGACCCATGCCGGTCAATGAAATTAATAATCTGTTCAGAATGTCGATTTTTTTAATTTTTACTCCAGAAGTAGATTACGGAAAATTACTTCGGACACACAGATACTCTTTTTTTTTTTACATGAATACCGCGCAAGAGTCTCAACTGCTCCCAACCGTCTGGAGACAGTGAGACTATGGCATCCCCAATTGAGGAATGTTGTGAGGCTGAAGGTATTGGGGAGGGGAAGGAGAAGAGAATACCTGGATATTCAGATCTGGTCATCAAACGCGGCTAAAAGCCATTTCAAGCAACGTTTCAATTCTGAATGGTGGTCTTTCACCAGGGCGATACTGAGAGTATTTTCCACTCTGGAACGTGCGCAAATATACTATATATTATTTTTAAATTAATTAATTGTGAAACAGCACAAACTAATTAAATAAAATTTTCTTGCGCACGCTGGGATTTGAACCCGCGACCTTCGGATTCGTAGTCGAGAGCCTTACCCCTCGACCATGGAAGCCGTCAACGCCAACAAGACACTTCTACCGGTTTAAGTATTCAGCAGTGTCGGTTCATGGTCTATCTCATTGGGAGTTCAATCGGAGATTAAAGCAGTGACAAAAAATTCTCTTCCTTCATATCCAATAGATGAAAAAATCCTATGCTGGTCTTATCCATTTCTATATATATATAAATATAAATCAATGTAAGTTTGTTTGTTTGTCCTGGTTTTTCTCGAAAATTACTTGACCGGTTTCGCTGAAAATAGCATAGTTTGTTTTTATTTGTTGCCGGGAAGGTTTAGAGAGAGTAGTTTGAATGAAATCCAATATGTAAAACTGTTGCTGTAACGTTTTAAAAATAGTATTGTATGAAAAACATTGAATCCGCTATGTTGTATTGAGTTTAGCCCATAGATATACCATTCTGGTAAGCAGCAGATTACATATTCAAAAGAAGATTTGTTTGGGTAGAATATTTTCAAAATGGAAAACACAAGTAGGTACCTACTTAAGATCATTCTTATTTAGTTACATTTTGAAAAAAAAATTTTTTGGAATAAAATAAAATTTTCTAATGAATGTTTCTTTGTTTAGAGATATCTTATAAAGAGTTGTCGCAGGGCATTACTTTCCCTGTCAAATCAATTATGGCACCCAAACGACAAACAAGAATTCACAACATCATAACTTTAAAAAAAAAAATAAAAACCCCGAGCAAGGCCGGGTACACATTAGTAATTTTTTTTTAAATTTATTAAAAAACAATTAAAGCACTTATGAGCACTACTAGGTATTTTGCTATATTGAAAAAAAAATACTATTCAGTTTTTTGGGTTTTTTTTCGCCTCAATCCAAAATTAAGTTTTGGATGAAAATGATCGCGCAGACGTACAGAACAGCGTAAAGAAAACGACTCTTAGATGGTTGAAAGGAGTTGAAGAAGAATATATGACGCGATAGTGAATGGCAGAAGAACTCGGGGACGCCCGATGGAGACATGGCACGAACAAATTAATTAAATACATATACATGAATATGAATTAAGCAAGGGGTGTGTGGCGTTCCACTCTCTCTGCCTATCCTTGGATGGAAATTTCTGAAGAAAATTCACGTAAAAAATGTCCTTAGCCATTCGCAACAATCGAACCTCCATGGTCAAATGAGTCAGTGCCGGATCTAGGGAGCCGCTAAAAGGGGTAGGCACTCCAGGCGGCACACCTGGGGGACGACAGAATGGACCAAACAAATTAATCAAACATCATAGTAAAACCGAGAAAAAAAAAACTGGAAGGTCGGCCAAAGCCTTCAAAATGATCATTGAAATAATCGGCCAATTTAACGCATGCGGATACGGCGGCTAGACACAACATAGTGTAAATAAGTAAATGTTTCATTTGGTAATACTGATATTGGTTGTACTCGTAGAAGTATTAAATAATTATCTGAAAAGATTTCAATCTAAAAATAATGAAATTGGAACACAGCCAGTGATATCTCGGAAAACACAGCTGATTTGTGACATTCTTCACTGACCTGACACGTGATTGATGTTGGTGCATAGTTCTGCCGCTGAGAGATCCATTGGAAGTTGTAACCTCTCTTCCAGTCACTAACATGCGTCGTCGACATGCGCAAATTATAGATATGCACGTTTTCTGTGGAAGAGGGAGAAGTAACTGATCTATCAGCGATATGCATTTTGGTCTAGTCGTTGAGAGCTCCCTTGCAACCTCCCTTTCTGTTACATGCGTCGTTTATGATGAAGCGGGAGATGCTACAACGAGTCTATCAGCTGTGTCCAGAGGACATTAAAAAGAGGGAATGATAGGTGTATATAAAAACATGTATTATTTCTGAAATCAGGTGAACAAACGATTTGTTTTGTTAGCTATTCAAGTTAAGTACTGTAGAATATTATTTGTGTAGTAGTGTACAGTATAGTGGGAATTCTGCGGGGTAAGGAAGGACTGGGGGCGGGTATTCCAAACCATTTCCAATAGCTTTGAACCACTATCTATGTGCTCCACTACACAAGCAAGAATTTTTTTAATGATTTACCTGCAAGCGTTTTTAATTTCCTTATAAAAGTTCTATTGTTCAACCGCTTAGAGTTCCTTTGTAACCTCCCTTTCTGCTCCATGCGTTTGTGAGAAAGAGGGAGAAGTTGTAACGGTGCTTTCAGTGGTGTGCACTAACCTCAAAATTGATAGACTTGTCCTAGTACGATTTCGACGGCTGGAGGCAAAGATAACGTGACACCTATTTTGACACTAGCTTAGTTTTCTGCCTTCCACGTTTGTTTCGCGTGATTTTGACTGCGGTAAACAAAATTATAAAACTTTTATAAAAAGGGTCAAACTAAATACTCTTACATAATATTCGACTTTTTTAAGCAAGTCGAATCTTTTTATTTAGTTACTGTTTTCCTCGTCCTCCGCCCCTCTTATTTCGGTTTCTTCCTCTTGCGTGTTAGGGTATTTCTATTTATTATTTGCTCTGTGGTGGTGTGCTTTAATTAATTTACGTTGCAACCTTGAGGGTCTCGGAAGCTAATCCAAATACATCTTATTCTAGAACTTGCTGTGACCCCTAGACCCTAGAGTGTTGTTTATCGACATCACTAATCGTTCTCCAGACAGCGCCGTATCAAACATAGGAACCTGAAACAAAACCAGGGCCGAAACAGGCGCAAAGAATCACTTTATTATGCTTTAAATAAAAATGCTATAATAGGGTTTTGTTTCTCGTGGGATTGCCATATAGTAAAGATTTCAAATCTTAAAAAATAGTGGTAGATGATCTAAGTCACATGTTACCAAACTATGAGCCGCCACGAGCCCTAAATGAGGTCGCTAAGGGTTTTCTGTGCGGTCGCCGCCCGAAACAGTAAACGGAAAAAATAAAGTCTGACATTCAGCCCCTAAAAAAGGAACTCCAGTCCAAAAATATATATATGATTATTAACATTCACACTTAAATACTAGTAAATTTGTTTTTTTTTTCTAAAGTTTGTTTTTATAGTTAAAATAATTTTCAAAGTTTCAATTTTTGAAAACCCGCCAAAACGCTCCAAATCTATGGCCGATCGGTTTTGATTAGTTTTGAGGTCAGAATGTCAAATGTTAAAACAAGGATCAGCTTTACCGTACATAATTTTATATTCTATTCATGGTAAACCATAACTAAACATAACTAATAATATTATGTACATTTTTAGAAAATTTAACTAGAAGAGTAATAATAGTCATTATCATAATATCCGTATTGATAATTAGATTACTGATGAATACTCTAATTTCTTTAATTAATAATAGTTTTTTTTATATTGAACAACAATTATAGAGCTTAAAGCCACCCAAATTAAGTTTAAATTTCGCCAAAACTAAAAGAAAAAATAAATTTAAAATACAAAATATAATCGAAAATAAAAATGTCCATACTAATCCAAAAACAGAATGCGCATGTGACGTCAGATGTTCCAAATGCAATGGTACCAACATAACAAGATGTTTTGATGAGATAGTTTTTTATTCACTTTTAAATAACGATTTTTATAAATTCTACCTATAATTCTATATAATAAAAGTTATATATCCAGAATCGGCCTTTGCTGATCTATATGAACATATATTTTTAAAGCCATTACTTTATCACTGGAATTCTTATTGCTAATACAAAAATAATGTCATTATAGTATCATTTCGATCAAATGGAATGGCAACATACAATGCAGGAAGTGTAAGAGAGAGCGCTGTATTTTCTGTATTTTCATTGGTTCTCTCGGTGCTAGAATCAAAAGGTGCTAAGTCAAAGGCACACCGGTTTCCATTTAAATCCACGTGGAAGGCACTTCTAGTATGTATCCTTTATTCTACGGTATTAATAGTTAAAATAAGAAACCACTGAACATTTATTAACCATAAAGATAAATTGAGTTAAGTGGAACGGCTGCGCAGCATGTTTCATACAAAACTTAATTTTGGATTTGAGGCCAAAATACTCATCTAAATTAATGATTTTTTTTTCATAAAAAAGTATTGTAAATATCTAGTACGGATTAGAAGTAATTTATATATTTTTGTTTTACTTTATGAAATATAGGCCATTAAAGGAATTTTATTTTTCGCGATTTCGAAAAAAAAATTCTTTGCCTGTACTCCATAATTTAAAACAAAAATAAATAAAGTACTTCTCATACGTACTAGATATACACATTTAATATATATATATATATATATATCATTCAGTTTGGATGGGTATTTTGGCCAAAAATCCAAAATTAAGTTATGTATGAAACAGGCAGCGCAGCCGCTCCTCTTAAGGCAATGCGATGCGAAGTAATGCAAAATCATGTGTTTTCAGTTTAAGAATTTGATAGCCTAGAAATATCATAGATGATTTAATTAAATACTGCAAGTAGAACACACCTTGGCTTTTCTTTTAAGCGCCCATTTTTTTGGTGTGTCTTTTTATAAGCCTAGAAAAAAAAGTATCAGACCTAAAAAAAAAAGTTTAAAGCGCAAATTCTCCTACTTACGAACCCTTTTTACGATATTGTCGTATTGCTCATTGTCGAAAATTAAGTTTTTTGGAATATGACCTTAAAACATTTTAATATTTATGCCTGAGCTATACAAAATAAAATAAAACGCGCATTTCGTTGATGTGTTTTTTTTTTGCGTAAATCGAAACATGAGGCCAATTTCAACCTTGTCGCCACCTGCATAAGAAGCGCGTGATTTCGTTGGAATTTTAGCGAGTGGATCGCCTTAACAAGCCTTGCATGTATATTCAAAGAACGTAGAATTCTGTATACCGTCGCTGGACGCGTAATACCTCCAATGCGAAAAAAATCGTTTTTCCAATAGAGTGAAAAAACAATTTTAAAGGAGGAAAACGAATGGAGAATTACATTTTTGAAATTTATCGTGAGTTCACCTCCATTTTCCTGCAAACAATTTCACACCCTTGTATCTTTATTTCATATTGGAGGCATTTAAAATTTTGTAGGTCCGATCCTGTTTGGAGATAGCCGTTATTGATGGTTCCATGAAGATTAATTATCCAAGATGACAATATTATAATGATCATTATAATCATCACATGTTTTTTGTGAATAATAATAATATTAACAACACTAATGATAAGAAGCGAAGCTAGCAGTCCACAATGGAGCGCTGATACCAACCTTGCTCTATGTGGCAGTGAGGCATTGAACTGACAGAGGAAGGACGAAAGTAGACTGAATGCTATAGAAATGAGATCTCTGATCTTGTAAAATCATGTTAAAAATGTGAAGATCCGGAAAGAATGCAAGGCTCATGTAAGCGTAATGAACAAGGATAAGAAATGAACGCTTAGATGGTATGGGTATATGCAGATCGTATGCATGAATAAAGGAGAATATATAATGTCGAAGTGAATGGTAGAAGAAGTCGGAGGTGCCCGGGGAAGGCATGGCACAATCAAGTGAATCAAATACTCGAGTCGGGCCATGTCAAGAGTCAGAATATCAGAATAGTATGTACGAATGTGAATGAAGGAAAGAGTTTGGCGATGTATCCGCTCTGCCTACGCCTGCGGAAACGATGTGATGATGGTTAGTAGTTATCATATAGTTATTATAGTTAGTTATCATGAAATAAAATTTATTCTTTATCGTGACGATTTTGTAGACAGGTGGCGATATGAATTGTTGTATCTGTTTGTAGATCTATCAATATAATTGATTTTTGTTTGCCCACTTATCGTAAACTGTTTGGGAACACCCATAAATCATTGTTATTATTGTGGGAGTATTGTTACGAGGTACTGAAATCCTCAATTTAACATTGTTCCCTAAAACTTGGCCGGTTAACTAGCTGAGTGGACAAATGCGTCGTGCTCCCACCCAGGCATCGTGAGTTCAATTATTTTTCTAATTAAGTCCTCCATCATTGCACAAGCAACATTTTCCATGGTAAAAAAAAACCGTTCTTTTAACATTGTTCAAATAATCGTTTCATGCTCTTAACATTATTCACAAAATAAAACAATTATCTATACGTAGCATTAGACTCAATAGAAAAATTCCAAAATGCGACGATTAAACTCTTCTTTTAATTACCGTTCTACATAGACTCAGTTGAATGTTTCAAAACACTAGATGTGACCATAAAACAACTTTATGCCAAATCTGTATTTCTACACTCCTTCCAACACAAACTTCACATTCCAATACAACCATTTAAAACCGGATTCTCAACAAATAAAACACCGAATATCCCAATAACACACACCTCACACGGGGAAAGACACTTTTATTACTATGCAATCATACTCTATTCCCACAACTCTAAAATTAAAACAATATTTAAAATTAATTTCAATATATATATATATATATCATAGCTTGGATAAAATATCAAGGTATTCACTTCATTCAAAACATTATAAAACCAAACCAAACATAGCTCAACACATAAAATAATGTACTTAGTTAACAATCCCTTTTATCTCTTTCCACAAAATATAATTTTCATTTATCAAACTTACTTGATAGTATCTATTATATATATATATATAGCATTAATCTACTTCTTCTATCTAATATAACAATACACACCAATACTTGTATCACATTTTACACTTATACACATACACCTCAGCACAAATTATTTTAGTGAGATGTTCACGGAACATATAATTTTTTAAGACAGAGGTCCTGGGTTCGAGCCCCAGTTGCGACTGATACCTTTTTATTTTTCTGTTGTTTTTTCGGATTCGTGTTTCATTTGAAATGTGTTAATATTATTTTCAATGATTAAATATTACAATGAGGTTTATAACTACAATAAGTTAAAAACAAAAATTGGTTATAATTTTCAATTCACAGTATCACCTTCTCAAACCTACCTTATAAAAAACACCGCTATTTTTTAAATATTGTGTAATGGTACTGTATAATGTATAGACATAAACATAGATATGTAAATACATTGTTCACAATATTAAACCGTACGTTTTCATCAAATTAATCCCCTTCCCGTCTTCACAATGAAATAATGTACTTAAATTAATATTTGTTTTTGTGCAAAACGTTTGACTCCAATTTACGTATTTTATTTATAGATATTAAATAAAAAAAATAATAAGATTCGAAATAAATCATATTTTATTTCTAAATATTCATACTGTTTCGAAAATTCATCATTTTTGGTATAATTTGATTCCTAATATTTACGGACACTTATTATAAAAGGAACGCTTAGATGATTTGGGCATGTAGAGCGAATGAATGAAGAAAAGAGTGTAAAGATAATATATGACGCGAATGTGAATGGAAGAAGAATCTGGCGATGTCCGAGGAAGACATGGCACAATCAAGTAAATTAAATACTTGCGTCGGGCCATGTCAGAAGTCGGAATAACAGAAGAGAATGTATGAGACGTTGTATGAATGTGAAAGAAGCAAGAAATGGCAAGACCGAGTTGTTTGGTGGTCCGTCCTCTTTGCCTACCCCTGCGGAGGAACGGCGTGATGGTTAGTTAGTCCTAATATTTACCGAAATTAAAAGAAAGTAGATACGTAAAGTGAAATATTTTAAAGTATTAAGGTTATTGTTGGTTCGTAATATAAATATATAATAGAAATTTTATTGTGGCCTGCAATAGTAACTATAATGATGACTAAAAGCCAAATACCGCAACATTTAAAATCGTCAGCGGAAATACATTTGTGTGGTTTAAACGAAGCATTTAGTCCGAATCGATTCGTAATGCAGGTACATGATATTTATATCATAATTAATGAAAAGGGTAATAAAAATGACGATCATTTTATTGAGTCGCTCTCCCAGTTCACTGCTGATCACTCCCATGGGAGTAGCATCGTTGTCTTCCTAGGTCCCACTCACTCCCATGGGTAGACCAATCCAACTTGCAAAAAAAGGTGGCATGTCAATCTTACACAGTACTAAGCTGATAGGGAACGTGTGTGTTGTATGTTTTCCACTCACTAGCTATACGAATGGAGGTTCATATAGCATGCATCTTAGGCTAGCCGCGTACTAGGCAGCCAATAGTTCTTCAAATTTGTATGAAAATGTATTCAAGCTAACCCAAAGCCAGAAATCGTTGGCTGCGGGAGCCAGTCGAAACATTGCGATAGGCAGCTATGGCCCCTTGCAGCCAAGTGCGATGGATGGAAATGCATGTAGCTTATAGTAAGGAATAAAAAAAAACAACGAAAAGGTAGCATACGTCAGTCGTACACAGTACAAACCCGGCAGCGAACGGGTTAAACTCTTAACATTGTTCCATTTGTGACATTTCCAATTTGGTATTATTCTAGTTTGAAAATATCTCTAAAACACTGTATTGTTGAAAATTCCTTAGATCTCATTTCGGTTTATTGAATGGTACTTACAGTGACAAACTTTTTGTGTTACGTAATTAAAAAAAATCCTGCAAGGGACTCTATTTTAAACAAAAAGCACATATTATGTAAAATGGTTCAAAGGTCAATTATTACTTTCCAGACAAAAAAAGTACCGACTTACCTGAAGATACAAGCCATTCTTGTGAAAGGGGAAAAGTAAATTTAGCTTAAAGATATTTTTGCCCCCAATTATTAAACTTTCTAGGTTTTCAATGAGAAATAAAAAAAGTACGAAAAATTCTTCCCTGTTATTAAAAAGAGTATTTAGCAATACGAATATAGGGCGTTAAAAAAAAAGAGCAGAAGTTAAGAGTACAAGTACCTCTTGGAGTTAGTGGTGCTGTGGTTGTTGTTGGTGTGACTGTGGAGGGGCTTGGAGGAGTCAGCGCTGGTCCCATTGCAATGGAAGTTGGTCTGCCTGACCTCCTGCACCGCCTTGTCCGCCAGCTGGTGCACGCACAGCTCCAGCTCCTTCCACAGGTTGTTGTGGACCAACTGAATAACGATACAACACTAAGTTAAAGCTGATTTCAAACCTACAACAACTAACGATTTGATTCGATATCTCTTTTTCGAAATATTAAAAACAACGTAAATCATCTTTTTTTAATTTATGGAAATCTAAGAAGGATTATAGACATAAGATATATATATATAGACTATAACACATTTACGCTACATTACGATGTAGCAATGTTTTATGTATCTTTTCATAATTCTAGAGATGTGTATGCCAGCCACTCAAGATTAATGAAATTATGGCCTAATGTGTATGCCAAAATAATCGTATTTCCTAAACAATATCATTGACATAGGCACTTACAGCAAATTCTATTATATTCCCCTATATTAAAAGTATAGAAAATAAAGATTCACCGTTTGAAATGTGTGTTCTGCCATGTCCTTCTTCCTCTCTGACTCCCACTGCATTCGTTCTTCCGCCATCCTCGTCCCTGGTTCCTGGCTCCTGTCTCCTGACTCCTGATTCCTCTCTTCTCGTTTAACTGCTCTCAGCTAACTCTTCAGCCGCTTTGGTTCAACCAGAATCACTCTGATTGGACTGTCTCGTTTCTGGTTCAAAATTGTTATGTTCAGTATAAACTAAGGTCGTCTGGCTAATAGAAAATAAAATAAAAACTATAAAAAAATTTGAAGTAAATTATTTCAAGCGACACGCTGATTTTGGGACATGATTTAATAAGACGGACGTTTTGATAAGTATACATTATTACGAAAACCCCACATATGTTTCTAATAAATAGTATCAAGTAAAATAAATAATAAGAGGAGAAAAAAATATTTAAAAAAGTAAGAAATTAAAATATGTTGACCGTTTCAAATATATTTACGTTAGGGTACACATCAAAGAGGTCTATTACAATTTTATCATGGCTGTATTTTCGATTTATTTACGGTTAATAACTTTGATCATCGATTGAATCTTAATGCTTTGAACAAAAACAGTCCAAAATTATACGCTATTTTTTATAAGAAAAAAACATTAATTTATTATGCACGTATTAGTAGTCTAAACGTGTAACTAAATAAAAGTTCACTAGTTTTAAATTGCCAAATTACAAAATGAATTTTACTAACAAAGGCTACGACATGTGTGTATATCGATTATTATAAATTAAATCTACGTTTTAAATAGCTTAATACTAATTAATGATAATCAATAT
Source organism: Halesus radiatus (assembly GCA_022606495.2). Classification (NCBI taxonomy): domain Eukaryota; kingdom Metazoa; phylum Arthropoda; class Insecta; order Trichoptera; family Limnephilidae; genus Halesus; species Halesus radiatus. Next base: position 45,667 of record JAHDVE020010427.1, read on the forward strand.
TAATAAAACACGATACTTGATTAATTGAACTTAACTGCTGTAATTTTTATCTTTATTGCAGTTTGTTGTTACTTGGCAAAAACAACTTAATGCCAAAAACTAATGACATTGTAAAAATACAAGATACGTTATATTCATACTAATCGAACAAAAAATGTTCCACCTTCTTGTTTTCAAATTTTAAGCTAACAACGCTCCCGAAAAGGATAATATTATATGTTTGAAAGTTATACATGTTTAAAGAAAACATATAAAACATATGGTGGTAGCTGGTGACAGCTTGTTAAGTGTGTTCACTGGACTCAGTTCAGTAAAACCGCTCACGTTGCCTCAGTATTAGTTCACTTTTTAATTCATCTAAGCCACAATAGACATTTTAAGCTGTATAAACGCATAAATTATGGTTACATTATATGCACGATCGCATTGCGCATGCCCGCCTTAACCTAACCTAACCTAACCCGATATATAAATCAAAATAAATAAATACATCTTATGTGACAATGAAAAAGGAAGATGAAAGCTATTGGAGAATAACATTTCGGAATAATTTAAGTAACCCTAAAAATCACAATTATGTATGTGTGTGCATATTTATGATAGAAAAATATTTATTTATTATTTATTTAACTTAAAATAGAACAATGTACACTGGTTACATGTATTCTAATACGAAACATAGTATATCTTACACAAAAAATTACAAAACTTATAATAAGCATTTAAAAATTACAAGCTTCGCATTAAAAATTTCCAATTTAGATATTTCGTTACTTCCTTCTTAAATTTCAATACATTTTCCCCTTGTTTTTATATTGGTCGGTATTTTTTTGAAGATCTTGATGACTTAAGTAATGAGGTTTACGATTTTAAGTCTTATTTTTTTTATCACTAGTTGTGTTACCCATGAAAAATCACGTAAATTGCTAATGAGAAATTTTGTTTTCGCAGAAACTAAAAAATATTACGCATTACAATTATACCCAATATGTAGAATAAAAATAATTATTTTAAAATAAATATTATAATATGTAGGTTTATCGTCACTGGCACATATATTTTTATTATTTTTTTTTGACATTGGCACCCGAAAATAAATTTGATTAGTTAGAAGGTATATTTATTGAGCAAGGAAGATATGAATCATTTCATACCCGAGGATCTTATAAACGTGTGTTGACTTTAATTTTTCACTAGCCTGGATTTGAAAAGACAATTTTTTATAATAAGTTTGATAAAATATAGCTGCAGCGTTGAAAATGTCACACTTATTTACGTACAAGGAACAAGGAACAAGAAACACTCACCGGCTGTATATTAAATATTAAAATTCACACACATAATTACAGTGTGCACTGTGTTAGGTTATTCCAATGACTAAATAACATAGTTATTCACAAATTTGATTAATTAGGTAGGCAACGAAAATAACGCGCGCGAAAGGTAGTGAAATTTTGAAAGCCAACAACAATGACACGTGCGTAGCGGTTAGCGCGTGGGTACTTAATATTAAATTAATTTAACTGTGTAATAACATCGTTATGAGTATTTGCGGTGATTTTAAGCGGGGAGTACACAATACGGTGCCGCTGGCTGCTGGCTACGAACTGAAACAGTGATTATATACCCATTTTTTTTCCCACTGATAAGGTGTAAAATTTCCCCAGATATTCCCTAGATTTGGAGTATCACCGTGATAGTAACGAAATCGAATGATAAGTCTTTTATTTTTTAACAAAATACAAATGTGAAGATAAATTGTATTTAATACTTATGATAGTTGGGGGATCATGATCTTAAATTAAAAAAAAAAATAAAGTTTATATTGTCTTGTAAGAAACTATATAAATATATAGGTATGAATCGAAGCGAAGCTAGCAGTCCGCAATGGGGTGCTGATACCAACCCTGATGTATGGCAGTGAGGCATGGAACTGGCAGAGGAAGGATGAAAGGGGACTGAATGCTGTAGAAATGAGATCCCTGAGGCGAATGTGTAGTATAACCATGCGTGACCATCTGAAAAATATTGAGTGTAATTACCCTACTATTAATTTATTAATCTTGCTAATTAGTAAGATTAATAAATTAATTAAATACTTAGATGGTATAATAATGTATGACGCGAATGTGAATGGAAGAAGTAGCCGGGACACCCGAGGAAGACATGGCACAATCAAGTGAATCAAATACTTGAGTCGGGCCATGTCAAGAGTCAGAATATTAGAAGAGTATGTATGAATGTGAATGAAGCAAGGAGTGTGTATCAAGACCAAGTTGTTTGGCGGTCCGTACTCTCTTGAAATTGATAATGTATTTTCAAACAGCGATATTTATCAGGATATATTATATTAAACAGGATTATTTTGATTACACTTCTTGGAAGTTATCTATTCAGTGGGTATAATCAGTACTTTCTGTAATTATTTAGAAAAAAAACTATTTCTTTTTGTAATTAACGTTTCTTTGATCTCATTTGGACTTTCAGAATAAATTACTGACTCACCTTCTTTTTTGCAACTCATCCAGTTCAATATTCCTTGTCGTAGACTCAGATACAATGAATTGCTTTTCCTAAATCAATACTCTATTAAGTATGGGTACCATTCTCCACTGTCCAGAATGTCGAGACTTGTTAACTCAAGCCAGGGCCTTGAAAATTTTGGTACCAGTCTAAATGATTTTTGTCAGGCTTTACAAAATTAGAACTCGAAGATTATCATTTAGAGTGTCTAAAAGCATGGACTTAGGAGGCTGTGACGTGAATTTTCTCTCAAATGTATATTTTTGTCCTATGTTTGTCATTGCTTCATTTTTGTATGCGCTGTTATTTTTCTGTAGCGTTTGTTTATTTTATTTCGTGATATGTATTCTGTGTAATTGGACAATGGTCCGTAAATAAAACAAAAAATAATAAAATAAACGAATATATTTCTATTTTTTTACAAATTTTGATTTGAATGCCGCCTTTCAGGATTTAAAAACAAAATATATATTACTAAAAAAGCTCATATATGTTAGCACAAGACAAGAAAAATAAACAAAAATACATACAATGAAATGGAAAATAAAATTAATAAATGAGAATGTTTAAAAGTTTGTTAGGGTAGAATTGTTTCACTTTCTATCTATTTGCGATTCTGAACTTTGATCTTTGACTGATTCATAGAATTCTTCATACATTAAATAAAAACTGTTAAATATTGTACTTTAGCTATTTATTATGTACGTAAAGTAGTTTATAAAGTGCATTTAAAAAGTCAAACTAGTTAAATAAAAAAAAAAACGTTTTTCGTTTCTCCTGCGAAGATATCAAGATGGAGTTAGGTAATTTACTAATTAAGGTGGCGATATGACACATAACGCAAAAAAAATGAAAGAAGACGGGCATATCCGAGGAAGACATAGCATGCTTAAGTGAACAGAACATTGAGTCGGGGTATGTGGAAAAGATGAGGATGTATACGACGATATATGAACATACTCGTCAATGAAACAATGGGTATGTGCCAATAAAGAAATGTGTGGCGGTCCTTCCTTTCTGCTGACCTCTGAGAGGAAATGGTGTGGTTGTTAGTTACTTACCTAGTTATTTTGGGTTGCCAGTACCACAAAACGTGATCTGTACAAATTTTCTTTAGTTGCAATCTGGACAACATTACTATAATGCTATTTGAAATAATAACTTTTTTTTTCAGGTTGATGATATGTATTTTTCCCCATATCTAGGGAAAAGATTCCCCAGGCATCATATCACTGAACTGTGGCCACTGCACACCACGAATTGAGTAGACATCAGATTAAAGCTTAAAAATATTTTTTTTAATCTACGATCTCATTGTCTTGCAGAGATTATTCTGATCCCAATCAATCATCACAAGTATCAACTCGTTACATGTGTACAAACAAATGTCCAGAAGTCGATGTAGTACCTACCTACGTTAATTAGGTAAGTAGATAAGTAGGTACTTATAAATACAGTTTATTATAAAATGAGAATTTAGTTTGAAACGGGAATCTACAAATGGAAGCCAATTTAATAATGCGTGTAAGACCATAGGCAATATGTATTCTGCTGTAAAGGGGTCTTACTTTGTCATATAAAGGGTAATATTGTCGCTTTTAATTTTTTTTTTGATTTTATGTTAAAACATCTCGATATATACTGTATCATTGCGGTTTCTTAATCAACGCTAGGAAATATTATGGATTCCATTCCGCATTGTCCAGAATATCTAGACTTGTAAATTCAAGTCAATGTCTTGATTTTTTTGGTGCAAGTCCAAAATTATTTTTGTCAGTCGTTACGTAAACCAAACTAAGTAATATATTCTAAAAATAATACATAATCATGGACTCTATCAAAACCTTGCTGAGGATTTAATAAGGCATTATCTTCCTAACGCACATTCTGTCCTTTGTAATTTTTTGAATAAAAAAAAAGTTTACACAAAAATTGTTTTTTACAAGTTTTTGCGTTTTGCGACCACCAGAATAGGCACATTTCAATGTTATGTGGGTCGGTTTTTTATACATTGTCATAAAAAAAAGAGCATGAAAATAAAGAATATACATATATTAAAGAAAATAACATTGTTTTGTTTAATTTTTGTTTAATCACAGACGTACTAAGATTCTGGAAAACAAAGATTTGACGTCCTCCATGATCGATGGGTAAGGCTCTCGTCTACTAATCCGAAGGTCGCGGGTTCAAATCCCGACGTGCGTAAGAAAATTTCATTTAATTAATTTGTGTTGTTTCACAATTAATTAATTTAAAAATAACACATCATATATTTGCGCTCGTTCCAGAGTGGAAGATACTCTCAGTATCTTCCACCCTAGTGAAAGACCACCATTCAGAATTGAAATGTTGCTTGAAATGGCTTTTAGCCGTGTTTGGTGACCAGATCTGAATAGCCAGGTATTTACCCACATCCCTCTTCCCCTTCTCCTTCCTCTCTCCAATACCTTCAGCCTCACAATATTCCCCAATTAGGAATGCATATTCTCACTGGCAAAGACGGTTGTGAGCAGTTGGGACTCTTGTGCGGTATTCATATATAAAAAAAAAATAAGGATGCAAAGCTAAAGTGATTAAAGTGAAGTAAACTTAAAACAAAATAAAAGTTTGGTAAGTGCAAAGTATAAATAGGACTAACGAAGGGAAATCGAAAATTAAGGACAATGACCTCAGATAAACCAAAAAATGAGACGAACCAGTAACAAGAGGGATTTAAGAGAAACAAAGATTATAACTTCTAGAGAATATCACAGACATTTAAAAAATTAATATTAATGATGAAATTTGTTTATTTTGTATATATGTGCTCAATGAGGGTATTATATGACAAGCCACTGTAGGTATACTATGAATTATTAACACTAGTATAAAAAAAACATCAGGAAAAATATAGTACCTACTATCCCTTTTCCGTCATTCCTATTTTTTACTTATATCGTGTGATTTAATGATATTAGAGTATAACAGTCTTGTGAAGTTGTAAAATTAAAAAAATATATGTATTGAAAATTTTCTCGAATGCATTCATATAATTTGGTCAATGGTGCGATTCATCATTGCGTCATTCAAGCTAACCCCTTCAATAGTGTTGGATATTAGTTTATTAGTACGGAATAATCCGATTTGAGGAAAACTCACGTCATTTGCATGTTTTGCATTTAACAAGTTTCATAAACAAATTATGCCCCTAAAACCACTCAAAGTCTTATGAAATGTGAAAAAAATTTCGAAAAAATAAAATTTTTCATGATACTTATATATGACAACACAATTTTTTTTAAATGGGTTAATATTACCCCTCAAGGGACAAAGTAAGGCACTTTTACAAAATGTTTCAATACTTATTTCAGAGATATGTAGTAGGCAGTGGTGCGCATTGCTCTATGACCAAAGGTAGGCTCTGAGGAGTTTTTGAAGTTCGGGTAGGAATTTGGTATCTTCTGGTTTTTTTCTTTTACCATTATCTATAAAAATTAATTAAAAATTACGATGACGACGGTATTTGTATTTTATTTTCAATAACGATTTAAAATGTGCCATTTATGATATGTCGTCAAAACGACATGTTCGTTTATTCGTGAATATGTTGTGAACGTCACGCCAATCAATGTCGGTGACAGTCATCTTACCAGCCAGTACCGTTATGTACATCATAATGACGATTAAGCTAGTTCGAACCGTTCGGAACGTACGGTTTTTGATCGTTTTTAAAATCAATAATCATGAATGAAAACATTCGAAATACACATTTTTTGTGCGATTATCAGAATCAGAAACATAAACTTTAAATATTTCACACATTTTTAACGGTATCAGTAGTTTGTGAAAGTACCCTATTGTGCATGCAATATTTGAAAACAGCAATTTTTAATCATCCATTGTGACCAACTGAATTGACTGAGCACAATAGTTGTTACCTATTTCTTAGAAAATTTGTTGCATTGTTTTTTTTTTATTCTCTTCATGTTCGTTGATTTTTTTAGTATAGGCTAAGCTTTTCAGCCTTTATGGACTGCATACCACTGGTAGTAGGTTCCTACTTAAAATCTACTAAATTTCATTTTTATGTTGTACGAGTTTGAATCTTTTTTGTCTTATTATTAAATCACTCTTGTCAGTTTTTCCCAAAACTTTGAACCATTTAATCAACTGTCAGCTAAATTAATGCACGTAGACAAGTATAAACTGCCCACGACAGCGATATTTTCTTTTTACATTGTAGTTCAATAACCGTTCTACGACTTTATGTTTCGCCTGCATCAGCGAAATTTCTACACAAATGAGGTTATTGACATTATGTACTTTACTGTAGGTTTGCGAAAATTAATATTTCGTAAAAAAAAAACTGCGCAGTCTTAATAATAATAAAAATAATTATGATGATAATAATTATCACTTATTTTATATTATTTTAGTACATAAAACAGGCAATATACCCAAAACTTACATACATGAATGTTTATTTAGCAATAATAATTAATAAGTACAATAGACAACAACAAACATTGTATTAATTGTATTAAGTTCTGCAAGTATTTTTACTTGTTATTATTGTTTAAGGCCATTTTCCATTTCGGCCATTTGGCCATTTAGGCCTTTAAGGCCAAGGAAGAAAGGGCCTAAGATTAAATTTACTTGAACAATTAGAAATTAACAAACGAACTAACGACCCTAATATAACATTAATTAATAAAGTAAGGAAAATTATATACTCACCGCTTCTCAGTATGTTCACATCACCAAAACAACAACACATTTAAATAAATCAATTAAGAAAACATTGTCAGTTAAATACGAGTAAAAACACATTATAAATGTGAAAACCTCACAGAATTCAGAATTTTAATTGCTTTCTAACTAAATCGGTTTTACCGATAATAAATCATTACCCATCCATCCAAATTTTAAAGGAGTGGGGGTAAATTAAATCATATAAATAAGTCGTCGCAATGTGGATTAACCACAGTTTGAAAATGGCCTTAAACGCCGAAACAGCCGTCACAATAATAACAAGTAAAAATACTTGCAGAACTTAATAATAACATTATTAAATTTGATTTACATTAAATTAAAAAAAAAAAAACAAACAAACATTGTCTCGTAAAAATGATAATTAGAATGAAAAAGAAGTGAAAGGTCGAAAACATATTATAAAGTAGGTGTATAAACTAAATCCTTATTGTCACCTGTGCTGGTGGTACACTGTTTTGGTACTTAATAAAGGGCGTCATCACATTATCAGTTTGATATTAATGGTAAAACTTTTTTTTAAATTGATTAATCGTGTCATTAAAAATGTCTATTTCATTGTTAGAGGCATTGTAATTTCTTAATGTCCACGGAAAGGAGAGAAATATCCCGTATTTGTGTGATATGCTTTAATACAGAAAATGTCTTTTGTCCTCCTTGTTGATTTTATTGTTGGTGTATTAATGTTGATTTGTGATAAAATGTTTGTTGTATTAATTGATGCATGTATAATTTTGTACAAAAAGATTGCTGGATTAAATGAACTGGGGTGCAATTATGGCCGGGCAGAACTTTGCACTCTCATGCAAAGATGGCAGTCAATATATATGGGAAATAATTGAAAAATAGTGTTAGTGATTCTCAAGCGAAGTATGAGCTTTATACAAATGACGGAAACCATCAAAGTCTCGGAAGATCAATTGGTAAAGACGCTAGTCCCGGATAGACTAGAGGTTCTGAGTTCGAGTCCCAGTCGCGTCAGCACCTTTTTCTTTTCTGTGTCTTCTTCTGTTTCATATTTTTTATTGAGAATCACCCACCTCTAATTCGAGGCATATAACTGTTAGTACAAATCCAATATAGCATCTTTAGTATTTTTTCATTTATAGATATTTACAATTTATTAAAAATAAATTTCACGGAAAATCTATTAAAATGTATGAAAAAAACCAATGGGCTGTTTTCTGAGCAGTTTCCATGGAAGGCGGTCCTCCTGTTAATAACTCTAAATTAGATGTGGGTCATTCCATTTAATTTACGAACTCGGTTCCAATTCTGAGTTCAGCCACACGGACTCGATTCCACCGACTCGATCATTCGTTCCTTTCGATCCACCCTGGTTTGCCGTTCCGCTGAACCCGAGTCATCGTTCCACCGTTTCTGTGGTGTCTCTAATTCCGGAAGGAAAAAACGTACTTATTGCGCCTTTGAATATGGATCGCTTTTCGTGTCTGACTCCGACTGCTCAAAGTGTTTCTGATTTCAGAAACGAAAATCGTTCATATTACACTACTTAATAGGGTCGCTTTTCGTTTCTGACTCCAATCCAAAACCTTAGTCATTCCTCGAGTGTGAGTTCGGAACGAGTGTGCGAACTCGGAGTGAATCCACCGGAATCGGACTACGCTCTGTCAAACCGTCAATTTTGACTACTGGTGTGATGTCACACCCAACAAGTCATAGATTTTGTTCGTTTTTGTGGGCTTTGAAAAATTGAAACTTTAACAATTATTTTAACTATGAAAATGAACTTAAAAAAACTGGTATTCACTGGTTTGGACGTCAATATTAATAAAATAAAATAATAAAAAAATGGAACAGACTTCCTTATTGGAGGATATAATAGTTGAATTGGAAAAACAACTAGATAAATAACAAAAATCTTATGAATCAAAATCTTATGAACAAAATATTAGGAATCAAAATCTTATGAATCAAAATCTTATGAATCAAAATCTTATGAATCAAAATATTATGAATCAAAATCTTATGAGAAAAATCTTATGAATCAAAATATTATGAATCAAAATCTTATGAATTAAAATCTTATGAATCAAAATCATATGAATCAAAATATTATGAATAAAAATCTTTAATACAGCAGGTATCATTATAATAGAAATTGTTACACACACGTTTAAGCACAAAGCTCAAAATCTGAAATTGACTATTTATAAGTTGAATTTAATATTTATATTTACACATAGGCGAGGCAAAGATTCCACTTAAGATCATCATCTTTGGGGTTGCTGTGTGGATTATTCTTTTAAGAAATGAAAGGAGTGAACCCGGGTCTTAAAGATACCATTGCTGAAGAAAGGACGAAACATACATTTGGCCAATTGTTTTACAAAAGAGATACACAAGAACGACCGTGCGGAAAATGATTTACGTGGACACCATGAAAACAGTGTACGTAATATCGGGTAATACGCCGTTGCTGAAGGGATCGATGACGCAAGTTCCAGAATAATAAAATAAAACAAAGTAAAATATCTGTATTTATATATTACACAACTTTATTTATTGTGTGGGGATGGGAAGGGAAAATAATTATTGGCTAAAGCCTTTTTCTTTATTGTACATTCTCGGCATTCGCCTAGTGTTGAAGGGAACTATAGAAACCTTTTGGAGATAACGGCCAACCGTGCGTTCCCGCTTCATTTCCGATTTGGGTTCTCTAAGTAGGGCCTTCCGATTCGCAGAGCGGGACAAGGCAACCAGGTCAGGCCTTAGGGCCCAGGAATAGCCACGATAATTTTCCGCAGGGCGCCTAAATTTTCTGCAAAAAAAAAAAAATAGAAAATATTCTTACATCTTTAAAGTACCCAGTTATTTCGGTGAAAAAATTAATACAGCGTTATCTTACTCCTCGGTATATGATCGCATATTATGAATATAGGTATACGAGGTGTGTTCAAAAGAAAAGGTGAATTTTGAATTTTCGCAGGCTGTGTACATTCGATTATCGATTTTTTTGTTATGTTGGTACACATATGTTTATCATATGTTAGCATTATCAGCCATTTTGGATTGGTGGTTTGTTTTTGACAACTGGAAAGGTTAGTCACGTTTTTGTGTGTTCTTCGATGTTTTACTTTAGAAAAAAATGGATCAAAGAATATGTATTAAATTTTGCGTTAAAAATGGAATAAAGTGCTCCAACGCACTTAAAATGTTGACTGTGGCATTTGGCGAGTCTACGTTGTCTCAATAAAGTGTTTATAAGTGGTACAAACGCTTTACAAAAGGCCGAGAAGATGTTAGTGACGATGAGCGTCCTAGAGTTGCAACCACGTCAACAAACGAAGAAAATACCGAAATAGTGAAGTGAATGGTTTTGGAAAATCGTCGAATCACTATTAGGGAAGTTGCAGAGGATATTGGCATATCAATCGGCTCATGCCATGCAATTTTCTCGGATGTTTTGGGCATGAAACGTGTGGCAGCGAAGTTTGTTCCGAAATTGCTAAATTTTGAGCAAAAGCAACGTCGCATTAGTATCGCTCAGGTGTTGTTGAACAACGTCATCGACGATCCAGATTTGCTCAAAAGGGTCATAACTGGTGATGAAACGTGGGTTTATGGTTATGACGTCGAAACCAAGGCCCAATCATCCCAATGGAAGCGGCCAGAAAAGACAAGCTGAAAAAAGCACGCCAAGTTCGATCAAATGTGAAGGTTTTGCTCACTGTTTTCTTCGATTACAATGGCGTGGTGCATCATGAGTTCTTGCCAACAGGTAGCCGTTATTGTTAAAGGTGCCTTTAAATCACGAAAAATCAATTCCTTTAATGGCCTATATTTCATAATGTAAAACAAAAATAAATAAATTACTTCTAATCCGTACTAGATATTTACTATACTTTTTTTATGAAAAAAAAGATCATTAGGTTTAGGTTAGTATTTTGGCCTCAAATCCAAAGATTTGTACGAAACAGGCCGCGCAGCCGTTCCTCTTAACCATTCTTAGAAAACGAAATATGATATCGAAAAAAATGACGGGATGCATTGGGGTAGCCGTAGCTCAATGTCCCGGATAGATCACGAGGTTCTGTGTTTGAGTCCCAGCTGCACCCGTTATATTTTTCTTTTCTGTGTCTTTTCGGTTTCATATTTTATTTTGAGAGATGCTAAATTTATCTACAGGGTAAATAATAAATGTGTATACCCTATGTATGGATGTACAATGTATACAATGATTGAATTTGGCATTGGTTGAATAAATAATATCATATTAACGCGTGAATAATACACGTTTCATGGGAATCACGATGACTCTTTTTTGACCTGTAATACATAACATAACAGATAACAGTTCAATTTGTCCACTTACGTAATTTACACAATATTTTATATTACGGTCCCCGTGGTCGAGGGTTAAGTCTCTCGACTACAAATCGTGCGCAAGTAAATTTTATTTAAGTAATTTTTGCCGTTTCACAATTAATTCATTTAAAATAAGAAATATATATAGTATATTTGCGCACGTTTCAGATTGGAAGATACTGTCAGTATCGCCCTGGTGAAAGACCACCATGTAGATTTGAAACGTCGCTTGAAATGAATTTTAACCATGTTTGAAGACCAGATCTGAATAGGCAGGTATTTTCCCACCTTCTTCTTCCCCTTCTCCTTCCCCTCCCTCCTATCTTCAGTCTCACAACATTCCCCAATTGGGGATGCCATAATCTCACTGGCTCCTGACGGTTGGAAGCAGTTGGAATTATTGTGCGGTATTCACAAAAAAAAAATATAATATCGTTTTCTTAATATTTCACCCACGCATTTGTAAAAATGCATTTGTAAAAAGGTTTACATTGTATTTTTGAAATTTAATAATTGAAAAGATAAAAATCCCGCGCCACCATGTCGTGGTGTAATGGAGATACGAAATTCCTCGCCCTGGTTCGTACCGATAAAGCTGGGTATTTTGTTTTCATTGGAACATTTACACGTGCATGCATGCGCCCTACCACTGAGTTTAAGCCTTGCACTTAAAAGCAAGGCTGATCAAACAAAAGAAGAAAAAAAGTGTTTGTTAGCCACCTCTAACGATATCCCTAGAACGGGAAATACAATCGATAGATTCGATGGATATCTTAACGGACGGATTGCAATCTTTAAAACGTAGAAAGCATGTGGGAATACGTTGTTTTCCTTCAGGAATGCATCGAATTCCACCCTGCATGGAATTAGTAGAAATAAATAAGGAATTCCAGTGAAAAATATAATGGATTTACAAATATATATTGATATAGATCAGCAAACGCCGATTGTGAATATATAACTTTTATTATATATAATTACACGTAGAATTTATAAACCGTCATTTAAAAGTGAATAAAAAATGATCTCATCAAAACACCTTGTTATGTTGGTAGCATTGCATTTGGAACATCTGACGTCACGTGCGCATTGTGTTTTTGAATTAGTATGGAAATTTTTATTTTCGATTTTGTTTTGTATTTTCTTTTCTTTAACTTTGGCGAAATTTAAACTTAATTTGAGTGACTTTAAGCACTATAATTGTTGTTAAATATAAAAATAAAACACTATTAATAATGAGGGAATTTAGAGTGTTCATAAACAAACCAATTATACATACGTTTATATGATAATGTTAAAGCTCAACACTATTATTATTCTTTGAGTTTCTAAAAAGGCACATATTTTTATTACTTATGTTTAGTTATGGTTTTCCATGAATAGAATATAAAATTATGTACGGTAAAGCTCATCCTTGTTTTGACATTTAACATTCTAACCTCAAAACTGCTCAAAACTGACCGGCCATAGATTGAGCATTTTGGCTGGCTTTGAAAAATTGAAAATTGTTTTAACTATGAAAACTAACTTAAAAAAAAAAGAAATATACTGGTATTTAAGTTTGATCGTCATTATTGATAACAAAAATGGACAGGAGTTCCTTATTATGCACAAATAAATGTTCACACCAACTGTATAATTTTGACGATAAATTCTACTGAGAAGGGTGGTGAAGGGTGACGAGACCTTATGATTTATCATCGCACTTTCAATAAACCCTTGTGACACCGTCACCATACTCACATTAGTGTCCAGACGTGTCGCCTGCGTAGTGTCTAGTCTAAAACTTTTTTATGGTGAAAAAGGGAAAAAAAACATCAACAGGTGTCATACATTTTTCTTAGATCAATCATCGCGAGACCGACAGGGCTTTATGTCGATATTCTTAAATCTGCGAGGGTTTCTCAAAACCCGACATTCTGTAAAGAATGGGGTTAGTTCACCTTGCAAATTACTTGTTATTTAGAATGGAATGACGTATCTGAAAGAATACGCGAATATCCGGTATCAATCTTTCCATTTCTTTCTCTATTATTTTTTATTTATTTTCGGGAAATCAACA
>JAHDVE020010428.1:0-10263 GCA_022606495.2 Halesus radiatus
CTTTAAAAAAAAAGAAGTTTCTGTTAAGTTGAAATAGAATAGATATCTTCTATTAATTTTTTAAAAAATATATTAAATATATTAAACATTAAAATCTTCACCGATTTTTCGATTTATGAGAAAATCCAGCACCTTTGATAAAATACCTCCTCCAATTCCGTTCGAAGGCTCCAAATTATAAGGAGCTGACTTCGGAGAGAGGATACTCCAAGATAAAGTTGAAAACTTCGAGAACACTCCTCCATCCAAGATGAAGCAGGATCTGATTAAAGAGTTAAAATCAAAAGCAGAAGATAATCTCATCCAGGAGTAACGAAAGGTTTTCGAGACGAGGATATAACAGCTTAAAAAGGATTGGCAGGACGAACGATCCAAGCTGAAGCAGAAAAATGGTGAACTTTTAGTTGAACTCGAAAAGCTGAAATCAAGAATGACAATCGAGTTGGCAGAGCTCTAGATAGAAAAGAAGAGAATGCAAGTCGAAAATTAAGCCAAAGTTCGGGAGAAATAACTGAAATATTAAATTGCTCTCGCCGAGTTCAAAAAACTTGAAGAAAAGTTCGACAAATCCACACAGGAAAACGTGCTGACGCTGGCTCATAAGATATACTAACTGGAGCAAGACAAGTTCAACCTCAACTCGGCCATCTAGGACATAAATAGAAAGTGTGTCTCAGTCTAAAGTAAACTATAAAGGACAATGCTTCTACTAAACGAGGAAAAATTGAACACCATTCGTTTAGAAGAGAGGATAAAGGAGTTCAACAAGAGCACTTCCTACCTCCAAGAAATTGAAAACCTGAAATCAGCGTACTCTGAATCTGAATACAATCGAGAGATTCTCCAGAAGAATTATAGGGTAAAATGTGAGGAACTTGAACAAGCTTTTTACCAAATTGAGCAACAGTCAGCTTCCCGAAGCAATTTGGAACTGAATCAGGAACTAGAAAAAGTTAGGATGAGCAACATGAATTTATCTATGGATGTCGAGGAACAACAGAAATATGGATTAAATCTCCAAGCCCAAGTGATCTATCTACAGAAAACCCTTGTGGAGAAGGAATCCTATATTGAGGCATTGGAGGACTAGAACAATTTCAGGGTAGAAAACAGTAAAATCTATGGCGACCTGAAAGAGCAGTTTCGAGTCCTTCAAAATGAGAAGAATAGCATCGAGAAAAGCTACGACGAAGTCATCACTACTTTTAAAGAGAGCTTATGCAGAACTCAAAGCCAGCCTACCATTTCTCCGTGCGATCACCTCATCACCTATGGTTTAGGCAAGAAGACGAAAACAAAATTCGATGATATCCTGAAAGACCAGATCAAGGAAAGTGAGTAGCTCAAGACTCAGTTATACGCTAAGCGCGAGGAAGTACTGGAACTGCAGTCGAACCTGGCCGAATATAAACGCAGAGTCGATTCGTTGAAGAACGAGTTCGATTCAGAAAGAAGGCGGTTGATGAGTGAAGACAAAAATAATAAGATCATTCAGTAAATAAAATAACAGAGTCTGAAGAACGAAGTGGAAAGTCTGAGCCTGAAGTCGGAGACAGCGCAAAGAATTATCTAGAGCAAGTCGGAGGAGATTAAGAAGAAAGATGAATTCATCAGGAACATCATCATTGGCAAGATTGGAAAGAACGATAGTCAGACATAGATTGACTACTTAACGAAAGAGTTAGAAAAGTTTGTCGAGTTGCGCAAAGGAGTCAGCAAATGGTGATTGAGATATAAAAAAGTGTATGTTAATTTGTATTAGTTATTTTGTTTTTTATAAAACTAAAATACAATTTATTAACTAATAAATCACTACTCCACAATGTTTAATAGCATTTTTATATACTTTATATGTAATTCGAAATATAATATTTTAATAAACTCTTCTGATAAAACATATTATTTTACTCTCCTTATTTGTTTTTTTTCATTCCTCGTAGTTAATTTCAGAAATTAGTTTATCTACAATCAATCGGTAGAATGCAAACAACCAATTATTTTTTCTCACAAGGAAATTCGTCACTGGAATCGCGAACTATGTTTTGCTATTCTTGTACTTGATCTTTATAATCAAAAACTCATTCGCAGTCTCGAATCGGGTCCAAATATACTTCACCTCCTCTGATTTTATGGTGAAGCTGGCGACTGTTTCTGAAGAATCCTTGAACGAAAACAGGCCATTTTTGTTAATGATTACGAATCTCTTTTCCCATTTTCCAAAATACTGTGACTTTTTGAAAATGTAGCCATGCGAAAAACAATCCAAGACAAATGGGTCAAAATCACTAACGAGGTTGGGCAAGTATAAGATCTCGCTTCGCTTGGCTTCAAGTTGGATAAGCTTAACTGTCAAAATCGAAGCATACCACACGAAACATAACGGAAGTCCATTATAGTTAGTCAATTCACATCCAATTTATGTTGTCTTGTCCCCATACATCCTAAAGATATAATTGTCATGATGATAATCTGACAGTAGCTTCATTTTAGTTAGGCTTGAGATGTCCATATTCCAAGAAGCAGTATTATTGTTAAAGGATTAGAGAGTTTCATATGAAGACAGTACCGACTCAGTCAATCTTAGAAACCTTTGAGCCCATATTGAAAGCACTTGGGATTTTTTAATGACTGGGCCTGATGTAATCAAGAAGGGTAAGAAATAACTAATATTAAAGAAAACATCCTCATGACAATGGTTAATATGGGGAGATTTGTTTCGATGGTGCGGGTTTTAAACAGACTACGACTGGATTATTTATTATTGTTTTAAACCAGACTTAGGAACATAAACGTAGACATTGGGTTACTCGGCATTCACAGAAAGCTTATAAGTATTGTTAGGGACGGATTTTTTCAGTTATCGAATTGATATCGACTATTAAATTTGAGGAGCTTCGTCCAAAACGAAAGCAGGTGTAAATTAGAGTTGCGAAGATTGAAGGCGAGCAACGAGATTACGCTAAGGAGACATCAGCGACGATTATTAAAGACTACCACCATGATAAGGTTGGCTTATTAAGAGGGGAGAAATACCTAAAAACTGTTAAGCGACTGGGGTTTAATTGTTAAAATTTGAATTTCCAAAATTAAAAGGAGCAAAAGAAACACCTTGTTTTTCTTCCTGTTCCCTTTGTTATTTGGCTCTCTTCTCAGCTTCTTTTTGGGCATGCAGCTGTGCCTTTTGGACCTCTTCCTCCTGTTCCTTGGCGGCCTTTTCCTCTTTTTTATGTAATTTTTCTGACTGTTCCTGCCTTTATTTGGCTTACTTCTCTGCGTTTTTCTCTTGTTTTTCTTCCTGTTCCCTTTGTTATTTGGCTCTCTTCTCAGCTTCTTTTTGGGCATGCAGCTGTGCCTTTTGGAACTCTTCCTCCTGTTCCTTGGCGGCCTTTTCCTCTTTTTTATGTAATTTTTCTGACTGTTCCTGCCTTTATTTGGCTTACTTCTCTGCGTTTTTCTCTTGTTTTTCTTCCTGTTCCCTTTGTTATTTGGCTCTCTTCTCAGCTTCTTTTTGGGCGTGCAGCTGTGCCTTTTGGAACTCTTCCTCCTGTTCCTTCACTGCTTTTAGTTGACTTGCTTAAATTTATTATGCGTTTTGCGCTAAAAATTAATTTTACTGTCTGTCCACTTTGCGGTCCAGCCTGTCTTATTGCCTGATGTCTCTGTCCTGGTCCTCGTCCCAGTCCTTCACTTCTCTATTTTACTGTCTGTCCTCTTTGCGGTCCAGCCTGTCTTATTGCCTGATGTCTCTGTCCTGGTCCTCGTCCCAGTCCTTCACTTCTCTATTTTACTGTCTGTCCTCTTTGCGGTCCAGCCTGTCTTATTGCCTGATGTCTCTGTCCTGGTCCTCGTCCCAGTCCTTCACTTCTCTATTTTACTGTCTGTCCTCTTTGCGGTCCAGCCTGTCTTATTGCCTGATGTCTCTGTCCTGGTCCTCGTCCCAGTCCTTCACTTCTCTATTTTACTGTCTGTCCTCTTTGCGGTCCAGCCTATCTTATTTTGTGTCCGTAAACTATTCTGTTTGCTAGTTTATGTTGACCAGTTGATCCATGGTTTGATTTTGTATGACTTAGTCAATTTATCTACTTTATATTTAAGTATCAATTGCATCAGCAAATATTGCTTATTCCATATCTTCTCTATATTCCATTATTTCCTTAATCTTTCTCTGCTTTGTTGATTTGTTTTTTTTGTTTTTTTCTCAATATATTTCTTTATACTGTGTTCTCGGATATTTTAATAATTTTAATATAATATCCTATTTACTTTTCTTTTAGATAACTTTTATTTTATTAGCCCTTTAATAGCAAACTAAACATTACATAATGCTGTTTTATCTGTTTATTTCTTATTTGGTTTGAGTTTATATTTGATATTTTTTCATTATTATTTTTTCAATATCTCTTTACATATATATATTTATTTATTTATAGATTTTCCAGATTTTTGGTACACAATCTATTTTAAACAGAATCATATCTATATATATATAATTTTTAACACTTAAATTGTTAACTAAATCATAAACCAACCACTTAAATACGTTATCTATATATATATATATAATTTATGTTTAGGTAGGAAATGGTGTGAAATAAAGCATATTAGGACTACAGATCTATTTTTTATTTTTTATTTCGGCAATCCTGTTCGAGAGAGTAAGACGAATATATATATATTTATTTTCTTTCAATTTTATGTTAGGGATTTATTATTAAGTTTACTAAATTATAAATATAACATTTGCCTATAAAAATTATAACTTTCAAAAAAATGTAAGACAATAATAATAATAATAATAATAATAATAATAATAACTGAATTAACTAACTACAATATACATATATATTATAGATATATATACATTATTTTAATCATATTTCATCTAAAAAACATTAATAATCATCATAAAAAAACATACATTATTCTAAACAGCAGAACTAATAACCATCGATACCAATGAAACGCGATCACCATGAAGATGCCACAAAAATAGTAAATACACCATCAACAATAATCATACAAAATATAACCTTTAAATTTATTTCTTGTTTTAAATATGTATATCTATATGTGTATGATTATTCTTTCTTTTAGGAATCTGCAATAATTTTCAAAAAGAAAATCAGTGGCAAGTTCAATCGAGGCAGTGTCATTAGGGAAATACCAGCTCCAGTGTTCGCTGAAGACGTGCATGAACACTCTAAGATGAACAGCAGCCTCAAATCCAAACCTCAGGCTCAATCGGAATAGAGTGTTTCATCGAGCGGAGGAGGGGTGAATAACAATAACAACCAAATCAGCAAAAATGATAAGAAATATCTGCCTGCTCTTGCTGGTAACAACGCTGGGTATAAATAAAAACACATTAATATTAATACGAACTATTAATACCTATAACTGGATTGTCGGGATCTCAATCTGGATTGTTTTTGTGAACCAATATTTTTTTAGAAAGAAGATTATGATCCAGAAAGCATTGTTAGAATACACTAAGAATTTACCACAAACTATCTATCAAGATAAAGAAGCCCTTCAGCAATAGTCTTTGCAATTAAAGCGTAGATAAAAAAAAAAACATAACTTTTATTTTTTCTATCTAAATTCTGTTATTTAACAATCCTAGAAAAAAATAATGAGTTAACCAACGAAAATATCAGACTTCGGACAAGGTTAATGACAGTCGAAAAATAAAATCAACGCCTACAGAAAGTGGCAGACGACGAGGCAGACGCCAAAAAGATGTATCCGAAAGACCCCAAGATCAAAGGAAGCGATCAGGCCATGAATGCGTTGAAAGGATTATTGAGGGACAATAAGAAAGAGTTGGATGAAGTCAAAGAGTAGAATATCAAAATAAAGAGATCGGTCAAGTATACGAGGATCGCCGAGCTGGAACAGGAGAAAAAAACTTACCAAGAAGAAACTGTGAGGCTGCGACAGCTGCTCGATTAACAATTCAGTCTTAACATCACCCATAAACTGTAAATATATCAGACATATATTTTTTTATAAATTTTATATTATTATCTTGACTATATTTAAGAAAATAACATGATTTGAGTTCTTTGGAGCAAAAAATAGCGAACTTTCAAGAGAGCAACAACCAACTAAGAAAGGATAATTCCGAAGCTAATCAGAAACTCAGAAAACTATAATAAAAACTCAAATCCTATTCCAAAGCAGCAGAGACAGAGAAGACTCTCAGCAGAGTCATCGCAGGTCTAAAGAAAACTATCAAGGAGAAGGAGGTAGAGGTGGAGGCCCTCAAAACCAAGGAGGAAGAAAAGGTCAAATTACCGTCGTCAGCACACAAACCCAGGACGAGCGAGAAAACTTCTGCTTCTTCTAGACCTTCTTCGATTCCTCATCATTCTTCTTCGAAAGACACTTCTACAGAGCCCTCGATCCATCCATTAAACAAGTTGTCTTGTGATAATTGTACAAAACTTCGAAGCGAACTCGAGCAGCTGCACCAAAAGATAAAGGATTTAGAACAGCAGTTGAAGGCAAAAGATTCGATGATAGATAATCTAAAAAACAAAAAATCTATCATCAAAAAGCCAGACAGCAAATTATTAAAGGTTTTGGGAGACTTTCTAGCCTATAGATTCAAAGCCCATCATCTACCGTTGAGCAACATTGGCCAGTATTTATTCCCTAAAATCTAAAACATCGAGACGCAGCCAACGACGACAAGTTTGGGCACTCTGATCGAAACACTGCTCAAAGAGCCTTTCTTTATAAACAACGGCGACTATTTGTAAGCAATTATTGGGTATCTGTATTACTCGGACAAGAATGAAGAAGAGTTCGAGATTGATGAGAAATTGGAAAAGCCTAATACGGATATCCTACAGTTATTTACCAAGCTAATTCCAGAATATGACGTTATGGAGCAGAGTAAATAGTAGGAAATGTTTGTCCAAATAGCGGATGTAAAAAAATATATTTTATTTTATTATCTGATTTTGACATATTTGATTTTATAATTTTATTTAAGCTTGTAACAAACTATTGCCAACACATGTCAGCAGCTTTCGACTCCAAAAGAAACGGAGAAGGCACCATTTCGAGAATCGAACTTGAGGCATTTCTCAACCAAATCGAGCTCGAAAAATAATACATCTAGTTCATCATCACCCAAATCATTCTCGACTCCGCAGATTTGGAACATCTCAATTATTATTCATTGTTCGAAATCTTCTTCCTACCAGTCGAAGAAACTCCCAACCAAAACGGCCCCAAGAACAAATTCCAGATTCACGGCGAGGTCAAGGAGTTAGATGAGGAGTACGAGGAGTCCCAATCCCACGACAACGGGTCCAACCGAATCGGCCAGAAAGTACACACCAGGAATCAGTCAGAAGCGCAAGACGATTACTAAGAATAGGGTGAAGATAATAATAATGTAAATGCTAACAAAAATAGTGGTCATGTTGAATAATAACAATACGGAGATGGTGAAGGAAACGAGCGACAAGAAGCTGGGGCAGAAGAAGAAGAAGAGAACTACGAAGAAAAGCCTGAGGACGATAATTATGAAGAAGATTTCGAACAAGCCCCCCAAACCAACAAAAAGTTAGAGAAACCCAGCTAAGGCAGCAACGGAGTGGGTAGCAAGAAGGATAAAACCAACAACAAGAGTGCTCTTTCCCAAGAGGATCCAGACTTGGCTGACTACACAGAGGATTACGAGATGGAAGAGTGAAATCTAACAATCAAAATAAGTCAAATATTTTTTAAATGTGATGATCCATGTTGCTTAATAATATGAATACAACAACAGAAATAATATCTTTTTAAAATTCAATATACCCAAAATAGTTCAGAGAATATCTGGTTAATCCATTTACAAACATTTTCGAAGTCTGAACAGAAACAGATCCCAGCCAAATCCCGATGAGTCGCCGCTTCCTTAAATTTGCGAGATACTCACCTTAAATCTACACCGCCCACAAAGCCAATAATAACATGCGTTTTCTTGACGACAGAGGAATGGCAATTTACCACGACCACGACGCCATGAACCCAACTTCAAACATCATCACGGGCTGGTCGAGTTTATAAGCACTGATTAGTCCCAACCACAACTACCTTCTTGTTGGAAAGACAAAGTCTCCCATTCACGAGTATCTCCAGTCGAAATATCCACATAACCTTGTGACTTTGCACTAAATGTGTACTAGTTTTCCTGAGCTTGTACCGTTGTCATCTCATCGAACAACATATGACAGCAAATCGATGAAGTAGCTACTGTCTCCGAGAATCAAGGGGTGGGACAATTCTTTCCCAATGCCGATGGCTGGAGTGCTGGTGACTGACAATCTCGTGGAGATGTGGGACGAGGCGATCCAGGTCGTTCTGGATTACTTGTCAACCGAGGATGGGAGAATATCGCATGTGCTGACCGAGAAAGTCAGCAAAACCATCCCTGTGCACGTTGGCTGGTATCACTCGGCAAAAGGTATTGAACTACTTGGGGTTGGACATTTCTTAACGGCATTGAAAAGGACTCATAGAGTAATATACCACAGATAAATACCGAATCTCGTTGAACACACATTGTGTGATATATTGAAGACTGCAGGTACAACAACTAAATAAGCAAGCAAATAAATAAATAACAACATTCTGATTTTCTACTGTTTTATTATGGACTCAAATAGTGGCCGAACATAAAAGCAAGCATGGGAACATCCAGTAAATCTATTTGGAAGAAACGTACTTCGAAAATAATAGTCTTCCAAAAGAACTTTAAGGAATACGGATAAGTCCGTTTTCGAAACTCGAATGAAGGAAAGGGTATAAAAACAAAATATGTGTATAACAATATTTTAATGACATCGAATTTTCAATAATGGGTTTAAAACTCAGACACAATAAAAATATACATCAATAATGCTGTCTGTGATTATTTGGTAGATAATTTAATCTATTCAATAATCGCAGCTAGGGTTGGACGTAAAACTGAGGTCTTTAAAAAAAAGACTGGGGGGTTGGGGTATGAACCTGTTATTTACACTTTTTCCTGACCA
Organism: Halesus radiatus; assembly: GCA_022606495.2. Classification (NCBI taxonomy): domain Eukaryota; kingdom Metazoa; phylum Arthropoda; class Insecta; order Trichoptera; family Limnephilidae; genus Halesus; species Halesus radiatus. The sequence continues at coordinate 9,036 of JAHDVE020010428.1, forward strand.
ATTATCGCTTCTGTGCTCTGCCCTGTCGTTTCCTTGCTCTGCCCCGTTGTTCCGTCCTTGGCCGAGTCCCGCAGATAAAAAACTGATTTGAAGTCTCTGAGAAAAATGAAAACGTCTTTCCGAAGTATCGGTAGGCTATATCAATAATTGATGGCTATTTATGAATTAGGGAAATTTAATGATAAGATTGTTTTTGGTATTATATTTGATAAATAATGAACGCAGAACCTATAACGAGACTGATAATGCCATAATATTCCTCAAACATAATCATTTAGAATTTTGATGAGTCCAGTTACTGATTAGCTGCAGAAGACGAGTCCAGCTCAGGTTTATCGACTTGGTCATGGGATTTGGGATGGTTATGGTCGAAGTAACTGCAATAAATAAATAATAAAAGGAATCTACTCTAAAGAAAGCAACCATGAATTACGACAAGCATAATGGCAACTATTACTAAATACACCCACAGGTTATTATGGTCATTAAATATTATTTCATTAAGTGTCTAAAAATAATGCAAATATTGGAAGCCGAAATAGTCGAAGACAATACCCACTTCCACTCGAATCCTAGAACTGAAAGGCTTCTGCAAAAGTTGAAAGAGTAATACCGCGATTAAGAATCAGCTTGGGAAGTTAAGAAAATTGACAAAGCTTAAAAGTATGCCATCGAGCAAGCTTCGTTTCGGAAATATGCGAAATTCGTTGCCGAATAAACTTAAAAGTAGAAGCATTAGAGACTGTCCAAAAATATCGGAAGTAATTTTTTCGGGTTTATTAAAAAATTGGTGTTGAAACCCTTCTCCTCGCTATCGTCGGAGTCGTAAGAGTAGCCGCAGACTCCAGAAACAGCCAGCGACCACAAGAACAAAAAGACTAAAAAAGACCGGAAAATGAAGGACAAATGACTGAAAAGGGAAACAACCTTGAGCAACAATGATACTCTTGACTATACTTTATAATTTTTAGCATGAGTAAACCAATCCATTAAATTATAAGCAAGGAAAAATACACAAGAAAAGGAAAATGAATTGTAGTCGATACACCACTGCGTTATTGATGCAATAATCACAAACTCGAGAATACTCCCTTCTTGTCGTCGATGATGGTGTGCAGGGTCTCGTTCCACATCGCGAGTTCCCGATCTGAGAATACGCACTTGTAGATGCGCGCCAGCATCTCTTTGATTAGCGGCAGGCTGCTTCGGATCAGCTTCTTGTTCTCCA